>JAYKAV010003199.1:2295688-2321387 GCA_035582835.1 Phoebastria nigripes
CAACCATGCTTTGATCAGCTCCAATTTCACTCTTACTCTAGGGGAGTATTTGCCTTTGCTGGCAGACGCAAACATTTCTGTGCAGAATTTTAATTTCATAGCCTTGACTGTTCTGCGTGCCAGGTCTTTGTCATTATAGCACCCAGAAGCTTTAAACACACCTGTTAGCAAATTTTGATGCAGCTCTCGTGCTATTGGAATATTTTCCTTATTCCTTGTAAACTGACTATCTGAAATCACCAAATAAATGGTATTTCCAGGTTTTTTTAATGTTCAGAGGGGGGAAGATAAGAGAATTTTCATAATAGATCTTAAAGAATGCATTTTCACTATAATTTGCAAAGCGTTTGGAGCAGAAGCTGTGGATGAATCTCATTACCTTTTTTAAAGTTGATTTATTTCTGATTTGTCATGGAGCTTGTTTCTGACACTTTGTGCTCACTCTTACTGCTATACATGATGGCTCTGCCAAGCAGGAACATCAGGCTCTGTCAGCGTGGGTCTGAGTTTTGGAGGGGGTCAGTGGTTGTCCATTCATGAGTGGAATTTGTGCTACTTTTCAAAAGGTGTCCACACACTAATGTCTGTAACTTCATTTTGTATTAAAGAGTATATTAGTCTTCACTCGTGTTGCTATGTGAACTAAACTAGCTGGTTGATTATCCTCTTTCCTATACCTTCACTTTTGGCCTTGTTTCTTTAAATAATTGCAGCCAGGATTGTTTCAGTTCTATTGGCAATATATTACTAAATATGTAGAGTCATGCCTTCTGAATTTTATTTGGGTCATACTGGCAATATGTAAACCTGCTGCGTGCTCAGAAGTCTCCGATCAGTATTAAATTTTACATTTATAAAAGTACAGTGAATTTTTATTTTGTAAGTCTCATAAAAGACATATTATCAGTCTGGGGCTGCACACGGGGGAAAAACTATTTTGGACTTGCATCCCAACTAGAAATAGGAATTAGTGGATGTCTTGAGATAGCATTTTTATCTTGGTATTTGTCAACTCCCTGCCTTTATATCAGAGATAGACAAATCAAAAGCTTACCCAGACAGGTTAATTACAGAGTGGGTGAGAATTAATTAATTGACTTGCATACCAATTGCATTGAAGGTAGCATTACTATCTGAAGTACAGTTAAGCCTGGTCTCAGGTGGCCTTCCACCAATAAATTTAATTCAAAAGTGTAAAAGCTTCTTCACAATTTTGGGTTGAAAGCCAAACAATGTTTCATTGAATGGACACAAGACATCGAGTCCCTTAAGTGTTCAAGTGTACGTCGTTATGGTGGAGTTAGAGAACCCAATGCTTTTCAATCTTCTGTAGGGTTAGATTGTCTTCATGATAAGCCTATAATGAAGTGCATTTCTCAGGAAGATGGAATCTGCAATTTGCTCAGGAGAGAGAGTGGAAGAGCCTGTCTCACAGGAGGGGCATAGGGACTGGGATTACAGTTTATGCAAGACAGCAGGTTAATATTACAATGAAAGTTTAGAAAATGAAATGTTTCTCAAGTTGAACTAAATGAATCATTCTAAATAAGCCTAAGCAAAATGATAGATTGTGATTTTTATTCATCTGCAGCGACAATAAAAAAAAAAAAATCTTTCTTTTTGTTGTGTAATAATTCACGTGGAAAACATCTGACCAATTCTGCTCTTAATTTTTATGCTTTCTCTAATGTAAAAGTACAAACCCCACTGTATTTTCAGCTATTTAGTATCCAGTTGTGATACAGGTTCCCTGCCACATTGTTTTTAGCAGAGGTTTTTCATTACCTGAATTCTCAGTAGTTCTCACAGATGGAGTCGTGTACTGTTCAGTTTTCCTCCAGGTGGTTTTAGTTAACAATAGACAACAGACTGAACACACTTTACATCTACCTTTGTTTTCCACTTACCCTTTTAATAGGACAGAATCTGCAGCAATGTATAATGAGGTAAACTATTAAATAAAGCAACTGTGATGTGTTGTCCCACTTCCAAGGATAAAGATTATTTAAGGTATTCAAGGTTCAAATCTCTAAAATTCTAATTTATTAGAGGTAAACACTTTTATTGTAAAATAAGAAATAGTATGTTTCTTCTGTGGGGATCTTTTTCTTGTCTATTTATGTGACATATTCGTTTCAATTGTCTGTAACTTCAGTTTTTCTTCCTAGGACATCCTTATCTTTCACTGTTTGTTAGTCATCTGTAGTTCTTCTTATCCTACTTCCCATTCAGGAAAGGAACTCCTTAAATATATTAGGAGATTTTCTACCAGTTTATTCAATGATTATTCTCCTTATCTTGTGAAGGGGTATCAAAGCTATCAGTTAACTTAATTTTCCTTAAGTGTCAGTTTTATTTGACACTCCTCTCATGCTATATAGGAAGGACTGAAGTGACTCTCTTGCATTTCTTGGGGCTTAGGTTTCATACTGTCTCTAKCTGGAAAATGCTACCGGAAGCCATTTCAAGCTCACGAGTGGTGGGAATGTTGACTGGGAACAGGACAGTCGGACAGTTGCCCTTGGATTTACTGAGGTCAAATTGCACCTGCCCAGTCTGATCTGAACTGGGGAGACCTGTGGAGGTTGTTCACCTTGCCTTTGCAATGCCTTTGACAGGGTCTCCTACAGAATCCTAATAGCCAGAGTGGTGAGATATAGGCTGGATAGGCAGACTATAGGATGGATAGTAAGTTGGCTTGACTGTCAGGCTCCAAGGGGTTGTCATCAGTGGTAGAAAGTCCAAATGGTAGCTGGTTACTAGTGCCATTTTTCTGGTACCTGTACTGGGGTCAATGTTGCTCAGTGGCCCTAAAAACAGCAAGTTTGCGGACAGTGAACAGAGGGAGGGTGGTCAAAGTTCAGGTCTGCTAGTCAAAATGAGCTCTGCTGGTCAGAGGAACCCTGGCAGATTGGAGAAATGGGCTGATGTGAACCTCATGAARTTCAACAAAGGTCAATCCACGTGGAGTGATATAACCCCGTGTGACGACAAGCAGCGTACTGTCTGGGTAGGAAGCAGTTTTGCTGTAGAAAAGGAGCTGGGAGTCATGGTGAACAAGTCAAACGGGAGCCAACAATGCATTGTTGCAGGGAGGAAGGCTGGTCGCCTTTTGCGCTGTATTAGCCAGGGTAGAYAGCAGGGGTGTAATTCTTCCCCTATGTTCAGCGCTTCTGAAACAGCACCTGGAGTACTGTGGCCAGTTTTGGGCTCCCCAGTGAGAGACTGACATCTTGGAGCAAGTCTAGCAGTGGGCCATCAAGATGTTCAGGGAGCTGGAGCAAGTTACATGTGAGGAGAGGCTGAGAGAGCCAGGCAGCTTCAACCTCAGGAAGAGAAGCGTAAGGAGTGACCTTAGCATTGTCTAATGCACTGTAATGCAATGAAGGACAAGGATACAATTTAGAAAATGGGAAATTGCTGTGACATCTAAGGTTTTCTTAACTATGAGGGTGATGAAACACCAGAACAGGCTGCCCAGAGAGGCTGGATAACACAGTCCTTGGAGTTATTCAAAACATGGTCAGGCAACTGCTTGAACAAGCACTGGATGTCACACCAGAAGTGACATCTAAGGATACTTTCCAACATAGATTGGAAATGTAGTCTAGAATAAATGAAAAAAATCAGAGATGATCCCTAACACCTATGAATACTGATTCTGTTCCTTCTTTTTTTTAAGGGGGGAGTTAATAGGAAACTGTTCTTTGCCTACAGAAATGTGAGCTTTACCAACCTCAACACTCAGGCTGTATTTTTCATGTTGAATTGTAAAATGCAAACACTAGATTTCTGAGGGGGGGAAAAATGTTACTTGACAGTCACTTTTCCTTCTCAATTCAATACTCTGCAGCAAAGAAAAAAACAATCTCTAGTTTGGATTTTATTTCAAACTTGAGATTCTGCTTTGTAGCTGGAACTGTGTGGGAGAACAAATACCCTTGAATTTTGAAAGGCCTCTGGGCTAATTCTTTATTTTGTATCCACTAAGTCTGGACCAACTATAAAAGCCATTTATATTCCTTTATTTTTGATGTGGGACTGAGATGTAGCACATATCCTCCTTTCTCCTCAAATGAGTTTATAAAATGCATGTCTGCTTTGCAATTATGGCATAGAGAAGCATATATTTTCTAAAGTGTCTTGGGGAAGTCCTGTTTGTATTTGTCAAAATGACTTTCAGAGAGCTTTAACTGTTATCTGCAACTTAATGAGCAGTTGTTGCTAGAAATTGGATTTTGGTTCGCAGTGGAAAATTACAATGCTGACAAGAAGCGCGGTGCTTTGAAGCACCAATTTAGGGTTCCCTATAATGTAGATATTCTGAGAATTAAACTTTTTTATTTCATTATTTTCTAAGTAGTTTTAAAGAAAAAGACAACAAAAAGCCCCACCTCAATAGATTTTTAGTATTTTCTTTGTAAAACTTGATTTTTGTTCCTTAGAAGTTGAAAAATCCATTTTTGTTGGAAAATCATTTCAAGAAAAGATCTATTGCTATTCATAGTGGATTCTTTGAGACTAAATGAACACTTGAGAACAGACCAGTTTTAAGTACTTTTTCATGCAGTCTACCTCCTAAAAGCTTTTGTCCTTGCTTTTATAGTCATCCATGGTGTGAAGTACCCCTAAAGACCTGAAAAATAAGCTTAAAATTTCCTCAGTTAGTTATGGTGTTTCATCATCATTTTAGTATGAGAGCCAACGTGATTTAAGGAAAACTTTCTGATATTGCACAACGTGGTCATTCATCATTGCTTCGTGTCACTTAAGAAATCTTTTTTTTTTTTTTAGTAAAAAAGCCTAATTTTGCAAGATACAACTGAGGAACTCAGTACCTGGTATGTTCTTTGCTCTTTTCAACCTGGCTTCGTAAATGGACAGCAACTGAAAAGCTTGTTTTTATTGTCTGACGGTATATATGTTGTTGGTGTTTTGACAAGTCATTAAACATCTGTAGAGCTGCTATGAACATTTAGTGTTAATCATTGGTCTGAGAGGAGAATCTCTTCCAAAACAGTGTAGTTTCTTCAATAAAAGATCACTTTAAAAAAAAAAAGTGTATACAAGCAGTGTTTTTATTCTAAGTATGTTTAGGATAAATCCTATTATACTGCAGTATGGTATTATTCATTACGGATGCGGAACTTGGATTTAGCAATTCAGGTCATGAATACTCCAAGAATGAAGTGTCTGAGAGGTGGCAGAAATGGCTGTTGACTGATCCAGTTTTATGAAAACTGTTTTAAAAAAAAAAAAAAAAAAAAAAAAAAAAAAAAAAACCCAAAAAAACCAAAACCCTATTGTGTTATTCTGCTCCTGGAAAAAGTTCATACTGAAGTAATATTTTACTTGAGGAGCTGTTCTCTGGCTCTATAACCATGTGAGTTTTATGTCTTTAAAGAATGCCTGGGTGAGAGGATTTCCTATAATTGTGTTTGATTCCCATTCATTCAACCAGTAGACGCAGAGGACAAGTATTTAGGAGGGAATAAGCTTCTTGGAGTAGAAGGAAGGAACTTTGCTGCCCCACCTTAGCGGGGGAAAAGCAGAATGAACTACCTTGCCACTTCATTTATTCTGGAAAGGGAGGACCACGCTATTGATATTCTGGTGACAAGCTGATGTGAAAGCTTCTGCCTGCCTCAACACAGACCTTGCTTTATATATGCATTCAGAAAGTCCATCAAATCTATTTCATTACCCTAAGCACATCATAAATATTGCATGCTCTGGACTAGGGATACAAGATGCTTTTACTCTAGCCTCATAAAACATTTGAGAGAAGTGAGGACTGTGAATATTAAGTCTGAGTAATCTGCTTAAAGTGTACCTGACTGTCAGAACCCTGTGGTATGGTTCCCTTACAAACACAAAGCAGACTTTTGAGGAATTTGGGGGTCTGAATTATTTTCCTTTTCTTTCTTAATTTTTTAACATCCTCCACCCCACCCCCAAATCAGCCCTGTTACTCTGATTTCACAGGAGCTGTATCAAGTGACTGTCTTGGTGTTAACTTGGTTCACTTTATTCTCCTGCAGGTAGCTGCTAAATGAATATTTGCCGAAATATTTCTTGCTTTTTCTCAGCAGGAGATCAAGCACTCCAGAAATTAGATGATGTATATTGTGGTTTGTTTCTTCTAAACCTGGAAACACCTTTAAAAACCCGTGTGAGAAGTATTTTTGTGCAGCAGCAATTTTAGTAGACAAAGCTTCACGCAAGCTTTCTTTTTCTCTAACATTGGTTTTGACAAATCAGTCAGATGTGACTGACGTTGTTTTCCAAAGATGACTTGTAGAGCATGCGGTAGATTGTTATCCTACGTAAGTGCTTTAGTCGCGTTACTGTGTTTGAAACCAGTACCAGCGGGGTGACAAAATGGCAGATAAAAAGCTAAGTATATAAGATCTGACTACTTGAAAGAAGCTTTCTCAATTCGTTAAAATATTTGTGTGATTGGTTGCAAAAGCAAAAATAAGACCCTGTTGTGAACAAGTAATTGGAGGGGGTTGTGGCTGTATCGGTTCCTTAAAGCTCTTCCTCTGCCCTTTGCTACAAATATTTATCCGTGTGTTTCTTTGCCAGAAAGGTGAGGTCTAGCTTTACAGAAATACATAAACTTCACCCCCGCAGGAGAGTGGATCTTAAGCTTTCCCTTTGGAGAAACTGTTATTTCTGTGATGATTCTTCTAAGCTGAGCCTCAACAACAGGGGGATAGAGTGGTGTTAATGAAACTATTACAGCGTGACTGACAAAACAGCTGGCTTCGTGGTGCACAGAGTATTTGTGAAGCGGGTCACCTTCAAGCAAGAATGGTGTTCTCCAGGGGTCTGTCCTAGATCTGCTTCTGTTAAATGTTATTGTTAATGGATGAAATGGGTGAAGGGCCAGGAGTTTGCCTATGAAGTGCACAGGCAACACAAAATGAGAAGTCACACACAATTCAAAACTATCTTAAAAATGGGGGATGTGGCTTTAAAATTATCTATAATGCCATTTAAAATGGAGAACTGCAAGATACCGCTCATTTCATACTGAGAACAGTTTCCAACGGTACCTGCAAAACAATCTAAAAAACTGGTGCAAATTGGAAGCAGTGAATGCTTTCTTTTGCTCTCTTTAAGCTACAAAGAATGAGTTTTTAATAATGGAACTGAAAGAAGGTCCACTTTTTTAACATGGAGAAATTACTGCAACACTGGCACTGCAACAATATATTTCCTCAGACTGAAGTCTTGCAGAAAAACAGTATACTAATGCATTCTATAAAATATTTATAATTGAAAAGAAAAGCAATTCTGTTCATTGGGGTGAGAAGGAAAGAAGTGAGATTAAATGCTTAGCAGACATTTTAAGAAATTTGTTCCTGCTAGTGTCTTTGGGTTGAATGGGCAGAAAATAAGTAACCAAGTAAATTGTGTTGTTAAACTCTTCTTAAATCAGTGTAAGGTCACAGACTCTTCAGAGTGGCGGCACTGGAGACAAGTAACAGTATTACCAGAGTACCATGCTTTGTACAAAATATATCTGGGGTAGTCTTGAAACTGCATTCCAAGAGTTAATTTGCAATTAATGTGAATGGAAATTTGTGCTTCATTAATGATATTTTGGGGAAAATTGGAGCGTGACAAACTGCCTCATAAATATGAATGTAATGATTTCTGGGTTTAGATACTAGACTAATGGGAAATGTGGGAGGAGAGACTGGGTTGTTATTCAAACTTTAGCCCATTTATTTAAACTCTAGATAGTTTGTTTTCAAGCAAGAGAATGCCTCAGAAGCTGATTAAGTGCTACTCCTACTGAACTGTTTTCTACCCATACAGTCTAGGGTGCTTATGAACTTCATTATTGCCATAAATATCTTAGGTATACAAATCCAGACATTTGCATTTTTTGTCTTAGGACCTTAATAGTACTGAAAAATTGTGCCAGTTATATATATCATGAAAATATTTTCCCTTTTTCATCAGTGCAATAAAGCACCTCCTAAAATACGGCTACTGCAATTTCTGTCAAATGGCAGTAGTGTAACACACAAAGTAAGCGGAGGTCAGAGTCCAGTTCCCAGGGAGGAGCCAGTACTGAGCTTGTATTCAGGACATGGATTAAAATAATGTAAAAACTGGGGGGAGGGAGGGAAAACCCCTAACCCTCTATACTAATTGCAAACTTGATTTGAAGACTCTGCAGATTTTTGAGACTATAAAGCTTTATGTTTTTCTTCTTACAGTGTTTCTTCAGGTCACCGATAAGATATATACGTCTGGAAAGCATCAAGTTGTTGTTTACTTTAGTGATTAATTTACCCTAGTTATTTGATGTTTCTTTATGGCATCAGTATTTATATGTTAAATTGAATTTTTCTGTGGCGTGTTCTTCCCCTGTAAGATGAGGGCTTACCCAAAACAAGCAATAATGAAATTTTCCTCTTAATCTAGAAATACAAATCAGATATGTGCAATCGAAGTACAGACTAACTAACCTGAACGGGTTTTGGCCGCTTCCACTTTCCAGGCATTTGGGGATATTGGGAACAAATATGTATTCCCTAGGTGTTCCTCGCTTGCAATGCCAAATGGTAATTGTTGGACAGATTAAAGGAAAAATCTACAAGGTTTGTAATATGAGCTAGAGTTAACAGGGACGTATGGATAACAGTCAGATCGGGGAGAAAGAAATGGAGTGCAAATAAACTAGGTTTTACTCTTAAACTTCTTGATTTTTCCTTTTAGGTAGGGAGATAATAAAGTTCGTTGGGTAATAAAGTTCAAGTTTTGTACTTTTTACTATTTCCTGTGCTTCCGTATACCAAAGAAACCTATTTTTAATTAAGAATTTAAAAGAACAAGCCCTCTATCATCTTGATGCAACCCACACAACATTACTTTCTATTCATAGGAGCCACCATAGGATACACCAAAACTATTTAGAGCTTTGGAAAATAAATAGGAAAGATATCATAGTGCATTCCCACAAAACATTGTAATTCTAGCTAAGCACCCAATACTTTTCACCGATTTCTTACCATCTGTCTTCTAGGAAAAAAAATTGCTGTGCCACAATAATTATCCATTGATAGGTACGTTCTAATTGGTATATTTTTCAGACATAAAAAGTTGTATCATTGAAATGCAACTCATTTCTGCCTAGAACAGTTTTTCTTGCTTCCCTGCGAGCAGCTGTATTAATGAAACCTGTCTTGGCTTATTAGAATTGATGCCATTTAGGAAACTGAACCAAATATTCTTCTTTTGCATATAACTACTAAGAGTTTTTTCAGAAAAYGTGAACAGAAGTCACTGTGGTCTCAACAGAAAAAGGGAAACTAAAAAAAACTTAGAAATGAGAGACTTTTAAAGTATTTTAATACTTTTCTAACAGAGTGACTTAGATTCTTGCGGGCTTAAGGAACATGCGAAAGAAAACACTTTCTATATAGGTGTGATGGCTTGTGTACACCCACGTGTGCATAAGTCTCATCAAGATGCAAGCCGATTAGACAAATGTGCAACTAGGATAAAATGAACTTCTTTTATGAACTGCAATTCAATCCCTCTCATTAAGAGCAATTGCTGAAAGCCTGAATGTCAAGCCAGCATGGGGCAATGATAATTGTGGGGGATAATACTCTGAGTGGGTAAAGTAAATCCTTCTGGAGAAAAGAAGAAAAGAGACTTCAGTGGGAGGTAACCAGCGTACAGTAAAGAAAGACAGGATGGAAGGGGAAAGTCCAGTACATATGGTGTAGGGCATTGTTCTGGGAGCATTATCTGTTGTGTTAATATTGATGCAGCAGTAYGGAAGGTGAGAATTTTTTGAGTAATAGAGGGGAGATGGGTCCAACTGGTGAGTTGGAACTACAGCAGCCATTGGCGTAAATAAGAAATGGTTTCTTTTTCTATAATGTGTGTTTTATACTTACTGTTCTAGTCTGTACAAAATTAGTAGATGTATTGAGATAGCAATTCTGCTTGATCTTAGCTCTCTATTTTGAGATCATCATTCATTTGAAGAGCCTTCAGCTGTATCTGTAGGCTGGGAAAATCTGTACTAGTTCCCTTGAGAATTTAGGCCGATTCAACTGTCTAGAATTCTTCCTTTTCTCCGTTTTCATCTTTAGAAGTGAAATTAGTCTATTCGTCTTATGGTTTCTGTTATAATAAGTAGGACTCTGAAGAGAGTTCTGCCTAACAATGAACTTAGCCAATAAACTGGTCATAACAAAAACAATTCTTTCCTTTAAAATCTCTTCAGATGAGCCCTCGGATTTTGCAGGTGAAACAGTGAAACGCATAAATCTCTCTTACGCTAACTCTCGCTGAATTGGCATGTGCTGCAGTAATCCTTTTGCTGTTATAGATAGGGATGAAGATCAATGGGGCTTTCTCTACTGTCAATGGTACAAATCCTTCTCACTTTGTCTTATAGCGGTCTTGTTTATTTGTATATACAGAGCACTGTCCTGGTGTTCTGTCTAGTGGGGTACTGTCTTGGCTGTCGTATTGTGTAAACTGTGACAGTTTAATCAAATTCATATGTGATGTATTCATTTTCTGTAGTTCATGCAGTAAGGTTATGTGCCTGTGACGTACAGGATCTGTTAACAGAGCAGTCCCCATTATAAATTCATTTTGGGGCAGTATAAATAATGTTTATAATCAAATCAACATGAAGTCAAACTAAAACATTTTCATTGGTGAAAAATTCAACATTTTTTAAATGATTTAAGCTTTTTTCCATTGGACATTGTGAACTTCAAGCACTTTTGAGCCTTTTTTCCCCAGTTAAAATTCTGTAGTTGTACACATGTTTTATATAAACCTTAGTATCTTCTCTTAAATGCAAAAGAAGGAAAAACAAGAGTACTTGTTCAGAACAACACAAACTAATTATTACGTCCAAGAAAACCACCTCTGTGTTCGGCAGGCTTTTTTTGAATCGTGCTCTATGGCTAGTGTCTGGTTCCAGGTGTTACCATGTCATCTAGTTCTTACTGACAGATGGTTGTCCATTTATTCCTGAAATGTTATTTTATTGCTGTACTTGCCAATGGAAGTGGCCTGTAGAAAAGGCAAAAAACCAGCTTGTGTTTAGACTCAGTTTGTGATGAGTTTCACCAGCTCTTCTTCACTCACTCTGTCCTTAAGCCTCTCTAAGTCCTGACATGCAAAGACTTAAGGATTTTAGGAGTATTTGTACATGTTGGGGGGGGTGGTGGTGTGTGTTAAGTGAGAGCTAAGCCTCGCTTCACCCTAAATGAGTTCTTTAGCGTCATGGCCACGGTTTTGCTTTCTCTAACTGAGTGCATCTTAATTTCATTAACCAAACAGTTTGGTTTTAGCCTGGCTGCGTTGGAAGGAGCAGAGTTTCTCATTTTGTTTTCGGTCTGCGTAGTTCCGTTTCTTTTTTTCAGGCTGAAAACACACAAATCCCAAATCAGCTGCTCTCGACAGGCACTTTAACTACTGAACAAGCAGATAAGAGATGACCAGCCTTTCATTCTCTAACCRCATCTGAAAAGGAAGACAGGACCTTAGGTCTCAAGTGAAAGATCGACTCAAACACTTGAGTGCAGGTTCAAGGCTGTGAATATCAGACGGAACGGGCAGTCTGTAGTTAAGCATCTCTTCCACGAACTTGAAGTGCTTTGTTCTCTAAGCATTTTTGTCACTTCCTTCTGTGCTGATGCACGGGCTACTCACGGTTATTACTCACAACTGGGTGTTTTAGGACATACCATTCTCTGTTTTGGTCATGACATAAGAAAGGTGAAAAATGAGAGTTGTTTCGCTTGGAAGAAGAGCTGAGCTTGATGGTTTTAAATTCAAACGTTTTACAGCCGCTTCTGCTTGCGGGGGGGCGAAAAGTCTGCTTGCAATGCAGTCATTGGCCTAAAAGCTTGACTTGTCAGCCCTATCTGCAATATCTTTAAGGATTAGTATAATTAACGCAATGTTTTCAATTCTCACTTTGTAAAGAAAATGAATTCATGTCCAATTGAATATGTGATGCTGAGATATGAATTTGAAAGTTTTATTAAAATATCAGGCAAACTGTATTTCAATAGTGTCTGTATTGCAGTGCACACTGATAAGAGCGCTAGAGAGCTTGAAGAAACAGATAAAATTAATGAAAAATATAGCATTTCTTCCATAAAGTATTGATGCTACAGCGGAGGAGATAAACTATAAAATAAACTGTGAGAGCTAAAGACAATTGAAGATTCAAATTCTTCTCTTCCTTGTTGTTGCAAGGGCAGGAGAGGTTTTTTATCTTTGTTAATTATGATTGTATCTATACTGCCCAGGCATATTAACTCTAAACTAAATTTAGGATACAATACTAMATATTAACACCTTCTGTATCTTGTTTACCGCCCAATGATTACTTTTTTGTCAGTTGATAAAATGGAGAAAAATTCTTGACAAATGCTTCTCAAAAGATCTAGCTGTCTTCCAAGGATAAGTGTATTGTGTGGGGTGGTTGTAGATAATGAAGATGCAGACTGCCAAATGAGTCTTGCAATAATGACTCTATGTTTCATACTGGAAAGTTATTTTTGAAATCATTCTTCTTCTCCCAATCAACTCTGTATGCATAAAATTGYTAATGTCAGCGCTGGGGCCTTGGCTGAATTGATATTGTACTTCCAGTGTTACGGGCTTTACAGCAGTTGTGGTGCAATTTGTTCTCCAAAACTTTTACTACGCTTTTTATCTTCTCCTGTCTTAATCTGGCCCAATGTGTTTCAGAGGAATTGTACTCAATCGCTTGGGGGCTAATGAAGCATGAGCAACACAACTGCAGATACATTCAAAGTGAGAGAGAGAGAGTGGGAAGAGTTGCTTTGTATAAGGGCTGGTTATATAAAGACACTGTGTGCTATACATGCCTTTTGGCAGACTTGTCTTGCTCTTGTTCTCTCTCTTTTCTKAGTCTGTCCCTTTCTCCTTTTTAATTTTTACCTCCTGTTCTGTTCCCTTTTCCAAATCTTAAATAAAAGAAGGAAGCCCAGTTTCTGGAGGGAGCAGAAACATCAAATGTTAATATTCAAATTATAAAGCTATGTCCAAACAATGAAATTGCTTATGTTACTTGTTGTAACAGAAGGAACACTACTATGTTCTACTTGCAATTTAAAGTAGAAAAAATCTAAAGCAGTTTATCCTTCTTTCATGGTTTTCTTCATTGACAGACGGTGCTGTGTTTGAAGATTTATAAACTGATTAAAAATGTTCTCATTAGTCAATTGTTAGGTAAATGAAAACATGATATCTATTAGGTATCTAAAGGTAAGTTCTGTTACTAACTTTGATCCCATTGATTCCACCCTCATTAAAAACAAAACCACAAAATGGAAACAGCAGCTCTCGGCAGGGTAAAAGGATTGTTGAGGTGATTTGAGCTCGGTAATATTGGCTGTTGAAAAAAACATGGTGGGCAGGTGGCTCTAGCACATTCTTGTAGCCTTTATGTAATGCTTCTTCCTTCTGGTGCCTGTGAATTATGTCTTAATGTTAATTTTGTAATCCAGATACTTGTTACCCAGCTGATTTCTGCCCAGTATGGCGCAGTCTACCTTATGCTTTTCCTACCCTTTCCTCCCCACTCTTCTTTCTGTTCCTCTCCGTGTTAGACTTTGATGGCACAGTCCTGGGCTCTCCAGTCTGCTCGCTTTGCTGATATTTCACAATGAGCTCCCAGTCTCTGCCTGCAGTTCTGAGCTGGTGATCCTACCTCAGGTAAAAAGGGAGATGGACAAGCTGATACACAGCTGATGGCCTGCCTCGGTCAGCGTGGCAATAACCGATGGGGTAAAATGAGCAGCCCGAGATGCCAAGTCCGCAGCCAGCTGTATGCTCTGCTCACCCCTCTACTGCTGGAGGGTTGCTTTGTTCCTCTTATACTACGTGTGATGGCCTTTCTCAAYTTCCTAAGATATTGTTGTTTTATCTTCCCTTGGCTTCTGAGTTGCACATGCAGCTCATAATACCACCCTGTAATTAGCAGCTATTCACGTAATCAATTAGACCTTTGCTTAAATGCATAAACTCGTGTGAAAGTTCATACACAGTGACAACATCAATACAACTCTTCTGAAAATGAGTGCTCCAGTACTTAATTCCCATAACCATACCRTACAGGAGGAAAACAAGTATTTAAACACTGATGTATTCAAAGCCTTTAGGACCTTCGACATTCCTACCTTGCTTTTTTCAGAAGGCTTCAAAACATGATTTCTGCTCTAGCCAGGAGGTCTAACGCAAGTATTGTTAGTATCAGTGGTGTAACTCCTCAGCATTTTTGAAGCTAGCTGAAGCTTTTTATAAGGGAGAACTTCAAGATTTYGTTTCTAAGGGCAATGTGTAAGAACACTGCATATATGCAGCAGTGAGTCCAGGCAGATACTTCAGATCAATTGCTTCCCAGAGGTATTTAAAATTTAACAGGTGTTCAGAAGTATTCTGATCTTTGCTTTTTCCCCCCCTGTGGGTGCTTATCTTTGGTCCAGTTCCTCCCCAGACAGCTTTTGGGGCTTTGATTGAGCTGAGACAATGCACCTGGAGGCATGCTGGTCCTCAGATAGGCCTTCTGCAATGGTTGTTACCATTGAAATGGAAAATGGTTGCTGGTTGTTACCTGGTTGGGATGTGTCACCAGCTAATAATGTGCGCTCCCTTGGGAGTGGGATCCATGAACTGCTGGACTAGTTGTGTGTACGCTCTGGACCTTTTCTGTAAGATCCTGGTCTGCTTTTTCTGTAAGACCTATAAATCTCAAGATTTCATCCTTTTGTGTCTTAATGCAACAGTGGCCCATGAGCTTGAAAAAAATGTTTATTTCTTTGGACTCTAATTCACTTGCATTAAAGGCACATTTGTGCTCTAAGAGTTGAACACTTATAACGAAGTTTGAATATTTTATATTGCTAAGCACCTTTAGCTTTCATTGTATTTGGCTATAAAGTAATATCAGCCAAGATGTAATATCGGTATTAGTCATGGTAAATTGATTTTACTTTGTCAAGCAGATTCAAATGACTGAACATCAAATTTCAAATTTGGTATAAACATTGACAAAACAGTTGATGCGTTTCCACATCTCTAGGTTTTTGCATGAACTCGCTTTCTACAACTTCCTTTAAGCTTCCCTCCCACATACACACGTGCACAAACACTTCTCATATGTGAATGACCTATGGGAAATGGTGAAAGATAAATACATCTTTTTCAGAACGAGAAAATCCTACCTTGCTATCTTGAACCTCTGTTCTCCAATGATGCTGTTCACTTACTGCCATCCTCTGATGTGATATATGTGCTTGCTACGGATGTGATCTGTCACCTGTCATTAGGTTGTTCCCATTTGTGCTCACGTAATAAATGGCTTGGTTTTGCGGGTGAGTTGTCTCTCCTTTTCCCTGGCTTCTTCTTTTACTTGTTAAGATTTTGTTGAATTCCTCAAAGCTGGGAAAGTTTTAGCAAAATTAACATATTAATCATGCATGTTCAGAGGCATGTTTGCCAGAGCCACAGAGCGAGACCTGAGGCCACAGCTATGCCTCTCCCTAAAGCAGAGGGGATTTGGTGTTTGGGGCGGTATGAGGGATCACCTCTCAGCAACCCTAAAGGGTTGTGCTCAAACCTGGACTTGGCTCTACGCCCAGAGCATACAGCTCCATGCTTACAGCATCCTCAAGTATTCATTGTACTATCCCTGTGTTTTCTGGAAGATATCCACCTGTTCTGTCCAAGCCCTTGGCGAGCTTAGGCTCTCCAATTTTCATTTGAGACATAAGGGCTGTGTAAATATTTAATTTGAATTTGCAAAACAATATTGTGTTTATTCCTTCTTTCACTCTTGAAGTTGTTCTATTGGAGATTTGAATGTTTTTCCTTACTAAACTTGTTTTTATTATACCAATGGAATACATGAAAGGACTTAGCATATTTGCCTTCTCTGGTTGTCTCAAAACAGTCTTCCTTCAGAATACCCAACTATTTATTGGGGTTTGGACCTATCTGTTCAAATGCTCAGGAAGCATTCTGCCCAGGCAGAATCCAACTTATTCAGACACGTGGTTGAGACGTGAGAAGTGTCTTAATTCTGCCTTCAAGTCAAAAAGTCACAACAGTTGTTAAGGCATTTATCCAACTCAAACCAGAAACTAAATAGCATTGTACCCAGGAGTTATCAGCCTTCTTAAATATGGGAATCTGGGAACAGGGCTTTATTGGTCCCTTCTTCGTTGGTCTGAGGCTCCAGAACTTCCTGCCTGTGATAACCAGGGAAACTCGATTCTGCCTCTCTGGGCAAACCAGCAGCACGCTCCGACTCTCTTTGCTTTTTCTCTGGCTATGGATGTGGGGTTTTATAGCTATCTGGACAAGATGATTTCCTATCATCATGCTTGAATCGCATTTGCGCTCTCAACTGTACATGCAAATTTGGATTCTGAGGGAAACGGATCACAAAACAGATTTTTTTTTTTTTAAAGGCAAATGAAACTTTAAAATGTCATTGCCTTTTTCCCAGGGGGAAAACTATTCGGCAAATGCAACACGAATCCAGTAATAGCTTTGGCTGCTTTAGAAATGTCTTTTTACCTCCAATGAATAAATAGTTTGCCAAACGCTTATCCAAGTTGTACTTCTGATATTTTATTAATTTTAAGAATATTCATGAAGTGCTACAGCCAAAATAGAGTACACACAATCTGATATTTTTCAGTACCAGCGATAAAAGAAAGGAGGGGATGAGGTGGGTAACGTAGCTTATTGAAAATTGTTCATGGTTAGTGGCAATGACCTGACACGTGGTTCTCATATGTCAACTGATGTTAGAGATGCGTACCTTGCTGTGTTTTTTCCTTAATATATACTGAAAAAAACCTGTTTGAAATTACTTTTCTTTTACTTTTGGCCCAAATACCTACAGGTCAGGCATGGCAAGGAGTTTGCATCATTGTTGATTCTTTTTAAGGTATCAGACCAAATTATGCGTGAATGCTGATCGGGAACTTGGTTCTGCTCAGGTGTTGAGGAAGAGACAGACAACAAATATTTTGTGTCAAATAAGCTTGCAGGAAAATGGTGAAACAAGGAAAAGGAGTAGAGCCTCTGTAAGAACAGGTCTATGGGAGTTTGAAAAAGTAGTAGTTGCTGTGCAACTTTTTTTCTCCATGATTTCATCTCTGCTTGCATAATAATACACAGGGAGGGGAGTAAATAATGGAAGTACTGAAGATTTAGTGAAATAGTTCCCTCTTCACTTTTATAACTTACTGCAGGATGTCGTGTGCTAAATTCTTTTTAAAAAGTGTTGTCACATGATTATCTTCTCTGGATGCTTGCACTGGTACTGAGGGAAGCCGCTGAAATCGGACTGCAGTCCCAGTTTCTCACTAGAATCCATATCCAAAGTTTCTTGACTTAAATTAAAATTTCATTCCTCTGTGCAAAACAGGTGTAAAGAGCAATCGGTTATGCTTCAGGAAAGAGTTGCAGATCAAGGAATAGCCTGAAATAACGTATCAATGTTATTTTTTGAAAAAAATGGCACGCTAACCTCCATCCACTTGCGGACAGGGAGAGCTGCAGCGCAGAGTGCACGGTCGAACCCACTGATCTGCACAGCTTCTGTCTGACTGTGCCAGGTGTAGTTGCCTTACCTGCCTTCCTGTCTCAAGTACTATGCCTTCTAAAGGCATTTGAAAAACAAAACCAAACAAAACCCAAAAACCCCCTACCAACACTGTAAGAAAGCTATTAAGAAATAACTAAGAAAGCTATTAAGAAACTCCAAGCATATATTAGCTACGGATCCAGTGGGATGACAGCTTTCCTGGAAAGAAAATGAAAAGCTCATTCCAAAAAATGCTGCTGGAAGTGTGAAATCACTGTGTAAGACTAATTCTGAAATCACTTAAATCAGTGGGAGCTACGCTTTTTTTACTAGAAACAAGATTGAGTCTTAAGCAATTTTTAAGCAATTTTACCGTGAAAAAGTGTAAGCCTTTGCTACATAATTCTATTGTGAAATTCATGTTTTGTCCTCTAAGAAAATAGATGTAATAGTTTGTATATGGGCCTTTGGATGTTATTCCTAATTATCTGCCCAGTCCTTACTCAAGCAAAATTATTATTCTGAGTTTGCTACAGTAACTGAAGTTTTAAAGGGAAGATTTTCAACAGGCTTCTGTGAATATTGGATAGGTGTTTAAGCAGCAGACGTGATTTAAGATTTGGATTGTAATAGCACCTCTTAGTTTCTTCAGTGCATAAAAAAGACAAGGCACAAATGAATTGTTGATAGCATGTTGACTGTTGCACTAAGTATAGAAATTGAGGAACGCACAAATGAATGCTTGCCTACAGAGGTAACAATAAAAGTAACTATAAAATGAATCGCTTTCAGTATTGGTTTTATACAATGGAAGTTTTAAGTTGCTGGTGGCTTATAATATAAAAATCTTAAATGTTTTGGAGAGAAACAGTTCAACAAACTTTATTGAATTACTACTTAATGTTTTGTTTTTCTTGTTGATAATGGAGAAGAAAAAAAAGGAAAAATGTTTTCTCATATGCTGGTGTAGTTCAGTACTGTACCTCGGAGGAGGAAGGTACAGGCCAGGATGCTGAACCCGAGGGCTACAATGTTAAGCAATTGTACGAAAACTGAGCGCGTTGTTCTCGGCGTCTGTGCAATGGGCAAAATCCAGAGAATCCTGACGTTAAGGGAGCTTCTGAACAATGAGAAACTGCTGCATTCCTATCTGGCTTTTATTACTATTGCTAATATTTGGCTTTTCTCATTTTTTTAATACTTTCAAGGAGGATTAATCTGCCAGAAAAGATACAAGATATTCTAAATAATGAGATAATATCTTAAACTGGTTGTAAATGAGTGCCTACGCTGAAAGTGCGTGATGGGACAAGCTATTACAACTACTGCCAGTACTGATTTTACCCCGATGTTTTCGTTCAAATGAAGACTGATATTGCCTGCTGCAGTAGTTTCCCTCCTCTCCTTTCAACTCGTAAACGCTTTCTTTTTTCCATCCTTTTCCTTACCCCTTTGAACATTTTTCATCTTGATCTTGTTAACTGGTACTTGCAAGTCTCACTCTTCTCCCATTGGTACCAGCRAATAATTGCATTGAATTAAAATCTATATACTGTCATCTAGAGCTTCATTTGTTGCACAGATATTCTATAGGAGTCAGCATCCCATATTTGAACCAGATTTTCAGAACTGTTCCTGCTCCCATCTGGGCACCTAACCTCTTCACTTGGATGTTTATCTGGCAACTACAGTCTAGTGATAGCTGCCGCACATCTTACATTTGTGAAAATTTGCTCCTCAATTTATTTTAAGATGGAGCAAAATGAGAAAAATGCACATAATTYACATGTTACTTTTGCCTGGTTTGGGGGATTTTAATTCTCTGAAATTCAAAAGCAAAGCTGTAGTTTGGTTGCTGCAATTCTGTCTTGACAGTTTTTCTGCTCCTCTGTTACACACCTTACCTGGAAAAGCAGTCAAGCATTGCTGTTGTGATAGAACCAATATCATCTGTCCCTGTGAATTCATTTTGATTTCCTTGTTTTGTGGGGTTTTTTGTCTAAACAAATTCTCAATTTTAATATCTGGCGTATCTGTATGGAAACACAGTAAGAATCTTGCACCTGAAGGTAGTTACGTGAATTCAGTACTAGTTAGGAACAGAGAGCAGTAAGATGAATTTGCAATATGACTATTTGTGTATTTACTTGTATGTTTTTCTCCAGAGATGCCTGGTTTAGAATCATACAATAGTTTGGGTTGGAAGGGACCTTTAAAGGCCATCTAGTCCAACCCCCTGCCGTGGGCAGGGACATCTTCAACTAGATCAGGTTGCTCGGAGCCCCGTCCAACCTGACCTGGAATGTTTCCAGGGATGGGGCATCTACCACCTCTCTGGGCAACCTGTGCCAGTGTTTCACCACCCTCAGCGTAAAAAATTTCTTCCTTATATCTAGYCTGAATCTACCCTCTTTYAGTTTAAAACCATTCCCCCTCRTCCTGTCGCAACAGGCCCTGCTAAAAAGTTTGTCCCCATCTTTCTTGTAAGCCCCCTTTAAGTACTGAAGGGCTGCAATAAGRTCTCCCCRAAGYCTTCTCTTCTCCRGGCTGAACAACCCCAACTCTCTCAGCCTTTCCTCATAGGAGAGGCGTTCCAGCCCCCTGATCATTTTGGTGGCCCTCCTCTGGACCYGCTCCACCAGGTCCATGTCTGTCTTGTGCTGAGGGCTCCAGAGCTGGAYGCAGTACTGCAGGTGGGGTCTCACCAGAGCAGAGYAGAGGGGCAGAATCCCCTCCCTTGACCTGCTGGCCACGCTTCTTTTGATGCAGCCCAGGGTACGGTTGGCCTTCTGGGCTGCAAGCGCACATCGCCGGCTCGTGTGCAGCTTTTCATCTGCCAGTACCCCCAAGTGTTTCTCGGCAGGGCTGCTCTCAATCCCTTCATCCATCTGTTTAGGGCAGATTAAAAAATTTACTGCAAAAACAAAGCCGTGGTTTTGCGTAGCTGTTAGTTTACTACTTTTTTACTATTGTGAGAAAGAAATCAATTCTGCAAGTCAAAAAACATTTTTCCTTTTGTAAAGAAATTAAAGCGTAGAGACTCTGTCTTATGAAGAATTAAAAGCACTGTAGCAAATAAGCACACTTGCGAACATTATGAACTCTATCTCATGTGAAACACATTAGAGCTAATAAAGCATACATGAGCACTTCTAAAGCAAATCTGAAAGGAGTCATAATTTCCATAAGCCAGAAATCTCTGGTTACAACACAGAATTCCCTTTTAAAAGGAGAGTGTGCCTGGGCAGGTCTGCAGCGAAGTGTGCAAAATGCCACCAGGATGAACTAATGCGCCAAAAGAAAGCAAACTTCTTTAAGTTCTGCAGTCAATGCCAACGTTTTGAACAACACAAATCTTGCTCTCAGGCCAGTCACTGCTGCTTGGTTCATCTTAGTTATTTATGAGATAATTATGTTCAGCTTTGAGTGTATAAAGCAACAAATTGCTCCCACGGCTCAAATAACTTTGTTTTGTTGCAGTTTAGCAGTCCCATGCATAGAGTGCTTGCTATCTAAGGTAGTATGGTTTTTTTGTATCGTGTATTTTTGACCAGACCATAAAAAGTTTGTGCAATTATTCACAAATCCCTAGCTTATTTACTCAATTCATGAATAGTTGATGTTGTTTTGAGTACGGCTGGATTACTGTGGCATGGCTGAAACGGGAGCGCAAAGGGAGTTAAACGGATTTACCCAGAGAGGTTGTGGATTCTCCATCCTTGGAGATATCTAAAAGCTGTCTGGACTTAGTGCTGGGCAACTGGCTCTAGGTGGCCCTGCCTGAGTGGGGAGGTTGGACCAGATGACCTCCAGAGGTACCTTCCAGCCTCAACCACTCTGTGATGGCAGTCTGGTGTAGGGAAGAGACTTCCCAGAGCGGTTTTGTCCCCCTGAGCGCAAAATGGGGGCAAGGTAATGCCAGTGCTGCAGCTGTGCCTTGGCGCTGGATGGGATCTGGGAGAAGTGGGATGTGTTGGGAGGAGGGCACAGGACTCTGCAGACCCTCTCTGAGCTGGTAAATGGGGATAGGGAGAATGAGTGGGATGTGGGGCTTAGGCATTGAGTGCAGCACCAGCATACTATACCCTATTGCAAGTCTAAGCCCGCTCCTATGCACCACCACAAACTGTTGTGATAGAAAAGGCATAGCTGCCTGGTTATGTCAAACTACTTGGTGACATCTGTCCTCCCTCTAGGCAAGGATGTAAAAAGAAGAAAAATGGTGTAACCTTTATCCAGTTCTTTCTTAGTTTGACACCCACCCATCCCACCGCCACCCCTCCAAAAAAAAAAAAAAAGGTTTTGAAAGAAGACATAAGTATATCACTTCATGAGGAATATTCAACACTAGACCATTTGAATTGGGTCTAGGGTGTTGAATCTGAGACGCTTAATTGCTTTCGTGTATTGAATCTAGAGTGAGAAGTCTAAATCRGGGTTCCTGGCATTTTTTTTGATTGTCTGTTGTCATTATTTTCTAAAATAATTAAGACAAGTAGGAGAAATACTATAGGCTTTGAGGCAGCAGAGAGGCTTAAAGGCACCTGAAAGATAGGTACTTCAATTCTTATGTATGTATGTCTTCCAAGAGACCTCCCTTTGACATGGGCCTACTCTTCTAAGGATTTAGATGTCTCCTGAGACACAGTCGTGTGACCATCTTGGGAGAGAAAAGCATGCCACCAGATGATGACTTCTGTAATGAAAATCATGGTGACTTCTTGCTGAATCAATCATTTTAACAATCTGAAAAAGGTGATACAGGCTAATTAATAGTATACAAGATAATGTGTCTACAAGAATTATGAAACAGCATTTTCTTGTCTTRGTGAGTTTACTGAGAATTGTTCTCTGGATTCTCCCAGTGGAATCTGTTGTCGAATCTCCTGACAGGTCTATTAGGACTTGGAGTATAATTATAACTTTAAATATAATTAAGAGCTATCATTTTGCTAAGTACTCTCTAAAAAGTAGGTATCTGTGTTCTTGCTGAAACTACTATTTTTTTTTCTAGCAAGAATCAAGTGTTTAGTTTGTCTTGGAGTGCACTAGTATTATCTTTGCATGGGTCTCTCAAGCCCTACTTCACAAAAAAGTAAGTATTTTGCATGGGGAATCTGTCCCTAGGAGGATGATAGGGACTTAGATATCCTGAAAAGTAAGACTGATAAATAGCGCTTGCAAAAAAATTTTCCATTTTTGGAAAATATTGATGGAGTGTTTTCACAAAATGAAGTCTTTGTGGTAAAAAATTGTTGAGCTTCAGTATTTTTCTGTGAAAACAATTTCAATGATACCTCTTTGTCTCTTGGTACATCCATAAKGTCTACAGTTGGTGTGTAAAAGGAAGCCTTTAGATACCGTGGTGATGAGTGTAATAGAAAATGATTGACAGGCTCTCTGAAGCAAGGGTTGTCTTGTGCATTGTTCTGAGCTAACAGAACCTCCACAAATACTTGTAAATATATCAGATTTATTTTCACTGAATGTCTAATGAAGAAAAAAAAAATTGCACTTCAAAGTAAAATTACTTGCTAGTAAAAGAACTGTGACTAAGATTTTATGACAAGAGCATGATGATAATGATAATGACAAAGGGATTATAAGAGAGGCTATGAAAAAACAAAGTCAGGGTGAGTAAGAGAGGCGGGGGTGAGAACCTTGTTAAAAGTCTTTACTGAATACTTCTGACAGCTGTTAAGATGAGAGAGAACTGCATTATATCAGTCAGCAGAGACCAAAGTAGCAGCAAGCCTGTTCAAGTGAAGATGATATCGTGCTGGGTTGTTTAATGTTACTTTAAGAGGTGTTGTGAAGGAGAATATTCCTTGAATATTACTAAAGATGGATGTCAGACTCTTTTAATGGAGGGATTGCACTGCGTAAGAAAAATCTGTAGTCTGAGGTAATTATGCTGAGATGGATACTACTGAGGAAAAATAGAATATGCTAAATTGTGTAAACTGGTGTGTGGAATGAGCAAGGCATGAAATCTAGGCATGTCAGTACACTAAATAGACCCTCTCAGTACATTTCAAACAAGTACAAATTACAGAATATGTAATGTAAATTAGAAGACATTTTTCTTCTGTGATTTTCTGTGCTTATATTGTACTGGGAAATGATGCAGGCAAAATGAAATTTTTTAGATGGAAAAATCATCCCATCTGTAGAGAAATGGAAACCAGTGGAAATGGGTTTCAGTTTTCTTTCCAAGAAGTATCTTCACCTGAGTATACTTTGAGTAGATATCAAAGTGAACTGAAACAAGTTGAGACATTTGCTTATCACTTAACTTTCTAAAATTGTAACCGAGGGCATCTTCGATTCCTTCCTGGGTACCTCACAGTCAAAATGTGGCAGTTGGTTTCAATGATGCAGCCATCGTGGGGAGCCAGAAATCAGGCATTCCTCAGGACTGGATTCATTTTTTAGGTTTCTAATTTGGCATTATATGATCAAGTGCCTTAATTTAAATCACTCTTCAGGGAAGATAAGACTTTAATGAAATGCAGATTTAGACCATGACAACTAACTGCACAGGAAGTCTGCAGAATCTACTGATCCTTAATACGTAGCACATACTGATAGCAATGGATCGACTCTATCAAGCCTTGAAGGAAAGAAAAGATTTAGTAGGAAGGGAAGAGAATGTAATCATATACTTAGACTTCACTGCAATTGGTGTTGCTCATAAACAAAACAAGGAGAGAAGCAAAATGGATTTTCTACCTGTACTTATTAGCTTGCACAATGTACAAATAATTTTGATTATTAAAAAACCCCACGTCTCAGTCCTCGGTGTTTCTTACTCTTGAATGTTAAGAGTCAGAATAATTGATATATTCAGTTATGACCAGAATTCAGAGCAAGTTAAACTACTAAAGCACCATAAGGGATTTGAAAAATCTTTAATACTTACGTTTATTTTTTCTACCGCCTTCGTAGAAAGAGTGTAGCATGTGCACGTATGCATTCATTCTGTCTCTTTTGGTATATACCTTTCTTCAGTGTAGAAATTTAATGCTACAGCTTCAAAAAAAGTAATTATTAATGAGGAAATAATAATAAGGTTTTTGTATGCAATGGACTAAGTAACCTAAGTTTTAGGAAAAAATGCACCCACCAAATACTAGAGGCAAACTTCTGGGCCTATAATCAGTGTGTTAACACAGTGACCTATAGTAGTAGATGTTAATGGCTGCATAGCCAATAACTCCTGCTATTTTTGATACAAGTATTCATTCTCCATTAGGATGAGTCAGAATGATTTGGATGAATCAGAATTTTTTTTTTTCTGCACTGGTATTAGAAACACCACACTTGCAATTTTAGCATAAGATCATGGCTTTTTTACAGATTCAGATGAGTCACAAGTGACAAGCTATTCAGAATGTTTTTGAAGTGTTAAACATTTTTAAGTTCAAATTTAGAGAATGCGGTTGTTACGCCTTCTGTTTTCTATGTGAAACATCTCAGACTAACTAAAAATAGCAAATAGCGGTGACAGATAGCCAAAGATATTTGTAAAGCAAACAATTAAAGATGAACAATTTAACCTTTTGTCCTGGTTTTGGTTGGGATAGAGTTAATTTTCTTCCTAGTAGCTGGTATAGTGCTGTGTTTTGGATTTAGTGCAAGAAGAATGTTGATAACACACTGATGTTTTAGTTGTTGCTAAGTAGTGTTTACACTAGGCAGGGACTTTTCAGCTTCCCATGCTCTGCCAGGTGCACAAGAAGCTGGGAGGGAGCATAGCTGGGACAGCTGACCCAACTGGCCAATGCGGTATTCCATACCATATGATGTCATGTTCAGTATATAAGCTGGAGGGTGGGCCAGGGAGGGGCGTTTGCTGCTCAGGGACAGGCTGGGCAT
Organism: Phoebastria nigripes; assembly: GCA_035582835.1. Classification (NCBI taxonomy): domain Eukaryota; kingdom Metazoa; phylum Chordata; class Aves; order Procellariiformes; family Diomedeidae; genus Phoebastria; species Phoebastria nigripes. The sequence continues at coordinate 2,321,199 of JAYKAV010003199.1, forward strand.
CAGTTGGCGGGTGGTGAGCAATTGTATTGTACATCACTTATTTTGTATATTCTACCATCGTTATTATTATTATCATTATTATTTTCCCTTCCTTTTCTGTTCTATTAAACAGTCTTTATCTCAATCCATGGATTTTACTCTCTTTTTTGTTTTTGTGATTCTCTCCCCATTCCACTGGGGGGGAATGAG
>JAYKAV010003199.1:2327043-2344814 GCA_035582835.1 Phoebastria nigripes
AAAAAAAAAAAAGAAAAAGTAAAAATTTGTGGTTTGAGATAAAGACAGTTTAATAGAACAGAAAAGGAAGGGAAAATAGTAATAATAATAATAATAATGGTAGAATATACAAAATGAGTGCCCAATACAATTGCTCACTATCTGCCAACTGATACGCAAGCAGCGATCCCTACTTCCTGGACCAYGCCTCCTATTTATGTACTGAGCATGATGTCGCATGCTATGGAATACCCCATTGGCCAGTTGGGTCAACTGTCCTGGCTATGCTCCCTCCCAGCTTCTTGTGAACCTGGCAGAGCATGGGAAGCTGAAAAGTCCTTGACTAGTGTAAACACTACTTAGCAACAACTGAAAACATCAGTGTGTTAYCAACATTCTTCTCATATTAAATCCAAAACACAGCACTAGGAAGAAAATTAACTCTATCCCAGCCAAAACCAAGACATATGTACATACAGTAATATTTGTCAGGACTAAACTTATGACTTAATCGTCCATTGTGATTAAGTTTGAAATAACAGAACTCTGGCCAGAAGATTTCTTAGAATATCATTTTCTCTTGATATCAACCAGCTAATTTTGTGGAGATGTGAAAGTAGACGTTTGCCCTTTTCTTTAGACAAGGCGTGGTATGTTTTAGTGGAATCATTGAATAATACCACATTCAGGTAATTAACCAGTCCTTCAGCCCTTGCTCTGAAGGAGAACCTGGTGTTGTGGGAACTGTTGTACCATTTGTTTTGTATACTTTCATTTAYAGAAGGATATCAACAGCAGAGGCAGCTAGGGTAACGAAGCATGAAAGAAAAGGACAAAAAAGGCAAAATTGCTGGCACTGCAACAGCTCTTTCAATACAAGGGCTATGAAAAAAAAGGCTAATATGGAATTGCTAGTCCTATGCTTTGGGACTCGTGAGAACACCCCTGAAATGCCAGGCTGACTGACATTTACTTTTGGCTAGCACTAAGCTCTCTGTAGAGGGGCAGCGATGACCAGTGTTGTAAAGAGCTGAGCCACAAAATTGCGTGGCTTCTTTCCCTGTGTCCTTCGTGTTGCCCGAAAGGATTCAGACGCATGTACTGCAGGCTTTGCTGTTACTAAGAGATAAAGCCACATGGTGTATGTTTTTATATAAATATATATATGGAAAAAAAATTTGTCTTCTTTCGGGGTAGATTGCGCTCTGATCATTCTGATTTCCTTTCTCTTTAGCAACAAGCATATCCTATTATGAAGCGAGTCAGACACCTAGTGTCTAGTTCAAATTAATTCACTGAGTCTATAATTCATACGCTGAACATGCTCACAGTTGTTTGGCGCAGAGGAAATACTGTTCATCTAAAAGATTTTACATATGAATTTTTAATTTAAAAGCGACTTCTAGTAACCTGATAGCAAATACGAATCTGAATCTTGCGGGAATATCCTGATTTGCAATAAAAGTTGCAGGACTGTTAATGTTTTGAGTAATGTACTGTTATTGTCTGTAAGGAAAAAGTATTGCATCTTACAAAGCGTGATATCTTGCTTTTTAAAAGTAACCGATAATTGAAGGTTTGAGGATTTTGCTTAATTTCCTGTTGCCTAGGGAGTACTTAGTATGTTATACTTCTACATGTCAAATTCCTTAACAGGTAGTCTTTCTAGAATTTTTTTAATGGATCTAGGCAGCTGTATATTTTCTCAAATACAGCATCTTGCATACATAAAATAAGAATTATGAGGGAGGTATCTTTCTATTATAAATGAGATTACAGAAATAATATTATCCCTGATGCTCTGCTTTGCTTGCGAGGAGGTCATTTACTGAATCAAAAGAAAATTCTTGTGTACAACCTCAAAAAAACCTCAGGTGAAGTTCTTATGTGGTTGTATTATGGTACTTCTTTTCATGAAAGAAAAAGGCTTCAGGTAAAAATTCGCTTTATCCTTTTTTCATCGGAGCTTTTTTAAACTAGCCAAGCTTCTAGTTTTTTGAGATGCATGTAGAGGTATCCTAACAAAACATCTCCTGCCCAGAACTGTTAAAATGCCAGACTGGTAGAAAACTTGTAATTCATGAAAACCCTATTTATCCTTGGAGCTCTTGCCAGCTTTGTACATATGAATAAACGTGAATCTGGATGATTTGATCCTTCTATCTTGGAATTTCTATGAAATGCAAACAAGTAGAACTTTTCCCTATTAAATTTAATGAAGTCTCAGTTTCATTGACAGTGTGATTTAAAAAGTAACAGATTAGTCTTGGTGAACCTGCCGCTCATCTACATTTCTGTCTGTAAATAACTGAATTGCTCGGGATTGATTAAATCGCTAGAGAGGTTGGGTTGGATTATACCTGCATTAGTCTGATACTAGTATGGGTAAGGTTTGAACTATCACAGAGGTATCTTCAAACTCTGAAGCAACTCATCGTACACATCAGTATCTTTAATGATATTTAAATTTCCAAATCTACGTTTATAATTTTTTAGCTGAATTTAATAATTACAATAATGCATTGAGTTTAAACTTGTTTTTACTAGCATCTGTCTTGAAGTAGCTCATTACCAGAAAAAAAAGCATATGCGTAAGTCTCTAAGGACTTAGTCTGTCAAGCATTGTAGAGGAAATTTGAGAGGGGTAATTGCCTTGTGACTGAGATGCGTTTTGGTCTTGGACTTGGCCACTGGTTTCCTCAGGGTTAATCTGTTTCATTTCTTCATCTCTAAGTAAGGGTGATTACAGGTGTATGGGGAAAGCTGTCACAATGTGCCATAAAGTTCAAAAATCATCTTGTTAGATGGTTAGGGAATGACTGGAAGAAGAACTGTCTTCCTTAATTGGGCAAGACCTTTTGCCTTCAATATTGGCTTTCTAGCCTTTCCTTTAGGGTACAAGCAACATCATATTGGCGGCAACCGCACATTGCTTTAGCCACATCAAGATTTTGTTATATGTTAGCAACTGCAAATGGACTTTATGCCTAACAAAGAGAAAGCTTTCCAGTGCATTAGGGAAACAGTCTCTTAACTATGTATCTTGTACCACCGTAAATTCCTCTATATACGCAGGGAGAGCTGGTGATTACGGGCTTCCTTTCTCATGTTCCTGGTTTGGGGAAATATTTTTTTCCAGGTAGCTCTGATAAGTAGTTATCAGACAAATATTGCTGGTGTAAAAGATGCTGTTCTGTGCATACGTTTAGCCTTCCAATGTCAGTAGGTCTTAAGTAGTGGTGCCCTCTTGCCCTTCTGAAAAAAATAATTAATGGAATGTATTTCTTCTGAGTAAAACAATAGTATGCAATGGTTACTTTCTTACKGGTAATTCTGTAATGTCAAGTACCTAATGTTGAATCTCACTGTTATTAACAAACTGCTAATCCGTTTTGCTGGATGGATTCAGCACACTAAAAATCAAATACAATTTGAAAAGTATAGATGTTACTTGGGGGGCAAAATAAATGGCAGTAGTAGATTCCTAAGCCAAAACAGATGTTTTAAAGACCGAGGAATGTAAGTTAAGTTTCTCTGTACTGTAATGACAGAGCATGTTCTGGATTAATTGTGTGTGTGTGTATATATATATATATGTTGGCAAGATATCTATACAGAAAAGTTAGATTGGTTTAAATTATCTTTAGATAACGTATTCATACAATGAGGAAGTCTAAAGATTAAACAGCTTTAAGATTTTTGGACTGCAGCTCATTAAATCTGCCTCTATTAATGGAATGTCCCAAATTATTCTCCTGTTTTACTTGGTAAAGTTTGGTGACGGAGCGTGCTGCCTGGTTACTTAATTGTTTTAGTTTTTTTCTTCCCCAGGGAGAATGATTGTCACTATGTCTTATTTTAGGATAGGACTTTATTGAATCCTGCAAGTAATGTTAAAAAAGGAACAATTTGCAGTAAATTCTAAAGGGAATTTTAAATTGTTATAGGACAGTTAATTCAAAATTAAAAATTGTTTTTTCCTCCCAACAACACTAAGAAAATGAAAGGTATAAAACTATGTTTTCAAGATTGATTATTCAATATTGCTGGGAAAGCTATTTGCAAAACATACTCAAGTGTGTTAATTCATCAGCAGAATGTAGCCAAAACTGCCTCACTTTTCTACCAGCTCAAAAATGATAGAGATTTTATAGTAAAATAATCAAATTTCAGTTGTGCCTGCATTGATTTAGCAGACAGTCTGAGGGGTTCCAGGGTCGCTTACAGAAGATAGACGGCATTTTCTTCCCTGCCTTTTGGTATAATACGAATAACTGCTTCTGTTGAAATCTAAATGGGTAACTCTTCCATTAATATAAAAGACACCATCAAAAAGTGTGCTAAAGTATAAACATTTTTTGCTATTTAAAAGCTATCTTGGTTTATTACAGCATAATGTCTTTACGGTCTCTCTTTTTCTATTAGGTAAGACAGGAATTGTTCACTTGTGTGTAAATCAAATTCCTTCTGTATGCGTTGAAGCTGTGTTCAGTACGGTTTTTTACTTCTTCCTTGCAAAATAATACCAATGTTTTTGAAATGGCAGATGTTCAGACGTGCCTTAGGTTTTGTTCCAGAGACCCAGTGTTTTGCTGTGGAGCAAGAAAATCCTATGTTTTTACATGGTAACCATGTTATTTAGACAGCATTTCTAAATTGTTACATGCTAATTAGACTTGGAGAGCAAAGTAGATCAATGTGGTGTGTAGATTTCTCTGTGTGAAAGAAGGAAATACCCTTTGACCTCTACTTTTCTGAAACTGTCACTGTTTTACTGAGTAAGAAAGGATAAACATTCTAATTACTCTTGGAGCCCTACTGGGTAGTTGGGTGTTTAGGAAAATCCTGATTTAGATAGCCAACCAGTAATGGCTGGCTTGGTGCTAATTGCTATGAAAAAACAACCTTGGAAAAACCCTTGCGTAACCTTTGCTACRCATGAAATCTTGTCTATTGTGTGGGGAACCTATTCACACAAAGCTGACAAACTTCATAAAGTCAAGTTAGGTTCACCCTGGGTGGTTACATAGTTTCTTCAGTACGTATGTAGGCCATCTGTTTCTGTCTCTCCCTTACCTATTTTCATTCAGCTTTCTGCCTCTCTTGAAGCTCTTAGCAAGAGCTCTGGGAAGGAGACCACTAGGCAAAGACATTTTGTCAGCTCTTTTTTCTTCTGCAGAGTGAAGGATCCAGAAATTCAATCTGACCCTTGGGGTGGTGGGTCATTGTTRGCTGTGTGACTTGAAACTGTTGATGAGGATGATAGATACCTAAACTAGGAACAAGGTCTCGACCTTTTTTATACTTCATTTATTTAGACTTTTTTGGTAGGAGTTCAGAAGTTGTTTTTTTTTTTTTGCCTCTCCTTTTCACGCTTCCAGGTTGTGTCAACAGCCATGTCTAGGAACGAGACAGAAATTCATGGAACTTATCAATAAATGCATGTCTTAATGTCTCTCGCACACCGTGTTTCTTCCTTCCTGAAAACACGCAGCCAGATCCAATTCTTACCTTTGAGTGTGCTGAAGCCTCTGTTCTTTTGTCTGTTGACCTTAATCAAGTTTGTCCTCACTGCTAAGGCCTTGCAAATTGCTGTTCAAGTAGAGTTTGTGTGTTGAAAAATACAGTCAGTTATGATTAACAGTATATGAGAGGTGAGAGATCCTACATTTGTATTTACTTCCTACCTGGTGGTGTATTCAGATGAAGATACTGCACTTCTGAGCAGATGTCATGCAACAAAATCTGTAGGCTGTTTCCCATATTCTTAACTGYTGGAACATTTCCACTTTGTAACATAAGCAAATATTAATTGGATCACAGCAAAAGAGAATAAATTTCATTCTGTGTTACTTTCAGCCCTGTTCTGGAAAGGGTGCTATCTCTCGCTCCTCTATTGTTTTYGACATTTTGTTTACTTGTAGTTCAAATGGTTATGACAAGAGAGGTTGGTTACCACATCCATTCCCCAACAAAACTATAGTATTTTAGAGCAATCACTGGGAATGGGCACAACTCGGTCCAAGCCAGAGGAGGTCATTAAGGTTGGGTCTTCCATTACATGAATTCCTAAACACTGATGTGTTGGGCAAAGGGAAAATGATGTTAACGCTTCTTACGCACAGTGTAAACGTTCACTTCTCTTGTATTAAACAAAACAATCCATAACCACCACCACCCCCCTTAGAAACCCTGAAAATGAGATTCTACTTTTCCATACAGGTTGGAAAATTCAGTTTGACATCAAGCTCTTTTTTTTTTTTCTTCCTTTTGGACGGAAAGGTATTTATAACTGGACTCTATGAATTACATTTAAGTTAGTTTGGCATCATAAAAGCTGAATGGTTTAGAATCTTTAAATTTCTTATCTCTCTGAAAAAGTTGTCAGTGGTATAAATGCTACTTTCAGGTATGTTTCACAACATGCGAATGTTGACACTTTGGGGACGCAGCCATATTTTCAAATATGRCAGATATTTAGAAGCATGAGACAATTGAAAATCATTAAAAAAAATGTACATAAGTGTCTAATGACCAGATTTATTAAAAGTAATTATTGTTTACAGAGCAGCTTTATAATAGCTGTCAAATAGTTTAGACAGAGTTTGGAGGAGGAGCAGGTTCTGATGCTCTTGTTTGGTTAGGTACCTATATGCGTGTCTTTAGGCACATGAAGTTCTGAAAATGGCTTACGTTCTCATGATACTTAGAAAAATATTGTTCGGCTATCTTGCCAAAAGTAGCAGTGTTTCATAGGGCGGGGAGGAAGAGAGAGAATGACTCAAAACCGCTTGACAAATAAAAAGATATAAAGCCACAAAATAGCTCAGGTTCCCAGTTTTGACATGTATTTGAGAAGAGGAGTAAGGACACAGAAGGAAAAGGCAGGGGTGCCAAATGAAACAGGGCTTCAGCTGCTCCCAGGCTGGCTTAGCTCTGCAAGATCAAAGCAGGTGTGGTGTTAGGCCCTGCACCTCTGGTTGGCTTTAGCATGAAGGAAAGGTCTATAAGCCTTTCAGGTCTTCCACTGACTGCTCACAAAAAGTATGGCTTATCGTATATCACCAGCAGGAAATTGCTTTCCACAGAGTTGGAAATTAAAAATAAATTTAAAAAAAAAGAATTCTTTACAATACATTGTCAACTTCTCCATCTTAAAGGATGACTCGTACCCTTCAGCAGAGCTGGTTGGTATTTCAGGGTTTTTACATCCACTACATAATGTATATAGAGAATAGAACAGTTTGGGGATTGTCTGAATTGCCAAGGAACAATGCCCACTCTTGTCATACGTGTAAATGGATAAAATCAAGGAGGAAAAAACCCCTTGTACAAAGGAAGAAATAGTCACAGACTGCTAAAGACTTAATATGCCCTTGACTGATTTACATATTCTGAGTTACATGGGAAACTTAACAGCAGCAATAGTAATGAGAGACTTCATTTTTAAATTAAGTCACATTGAGATTAATGTCACTGGAGAAACCTAAAACCTTCAGAAAAGGACTTGTACAGGAGGTGAAATTGCTCATGCGTGCATGAAAATTTACAAGAACCCAGCTAAGGATAGCGTGAAGTTCTTGGGACACTGAACATTGGAACAATGATTCTCCCTCTGGCATTTGTGGTGCTTTGTCATTAGAGGATTAAGCTTCTGCTTTCTTTAGAAGTTTTGATATACTGGACTTATTTAAGTAACAACTCCATGTAAAATACATCTTGTGCACATTTATAAATGGGGAAGTGCAGTTTAAGCTATGGATTTTGTTTGGGATATATTGATAAGACTGTTACCTCCTGTAAAATTTCTGAAAAAAAATAGCAGCCAGCATTTTCATTTGGGGGAAGTTTCTTTCAGAAGACAAAATCAGATTACTTTAGCCAACAATAATGGCATAACTTGACTTTACATACTTAAAAGAGGAACTGAAATAGAAGGCTATTAAAAAGAGGGTGCAATGCAAGTCTGTTGTGCTGATTTTTCTTTCCCTTGGTGTGAGCTGTGCTGAAATTTGCCTTCCACGCTATGTGACACTTGTTTGCTTGTTTTCCCCGTTACATAACCATTTCTAAAGTTTTGCTAAGCGTTGTGACACTTTCACCAAACTTCTTCCTACCCCTGATGTGCATTAGTTGAAGTGAAATGAAAAACAGACAAGAGCCACATATTATTTCTAGCCTTCTTGAAAAGCTTCCCCTGTGATTGATTCTTCAGTCCCTTTTCCATGTTGCTGCTCTTATTAGTATTAGCCTCGTTACCTCACTTGGGTTCCTTGCTTTGATTGCAACCCAGCTAGAAATTGCCTTTTGCAAATTCTCTTAACTTAGGGAAGTGTCCCACTGGTACATTGATTTTTTTTTTTTTTTTTTTTTTTTTTCAGCTGGGCCCTGGTTGAGGATATTTTTCCTGTGCAAGCAATGGGAGCTCCACCTGCTCCCTGCTTGCATAGAGACTATTGAGGGTACCGTCAGCAGCTTGGTTTAAACCTGACTCACGTTAGCCCTGAGAATTCACTTCTTTCGAGCTGGGTTTAGAGATTTCAGATTTGCCCTGTTGTTGCAGGACAAGGGACTGCTTAGTGAAAGCTGCATGGCTGCATAGATTTTTCTTGTGTCATTTACTCCTCTTTCCCACTGAGCAAAGAGAAGCTAAGAAAGCGATAAGGGAGCTAGTAGCTGACAAATCATTCTGTAGCTAAGGCTTGGCAATTTTCCTACTAAAAACTCATGTGATAGGTTTTCAGAAATCATAATTCATGCTTTATCAGCTCTGCTGTTCTTAAAGGAAATTGAGAGTTGGCAGTGCGCTTCCAGGCCTCCCAACCCAGSGTGCTTCCCCCAAGCATCACCTGCCCCTGCCCGGCGCTCTCCGGGCGTTTCGTGGCTATGTCGTTTCCCACCATCGCCAGTGGGTGACTCTCTTGGCACTGCTTATTGTGCTCTCCGGCTGGCTGGTGGGACAGAGGCTGGAAAGAAACGGATCGTTTTCTTGTCTTGAGTTCTGCTGAGGTTCACTTGCATCTAAGGAAAGGTAAATTAAAAACTAAAACAAGAAGCTAAAGCTTGAAGGATTAAGTTTCCTTAACAGTACTAAAATTGTTTTCCCTAGAAAGAAACTCTTTAGAATCAAGGCTCTAAAATACTAAACGAAAGAACCGAGAACCATTTCTTACTTGGTTTTAAGGAACGATGTAGCCTGTGGTCATTTATCTTGCTGCACACATCCCAGACAAAGACCCGAGTGTTCACTGAGGAAACAGAACTGTGGCACAAGTAAATTCCACTGTGCAGCTGYCAGGCTCGCTGCTGGGCTGGCGCGTGGGATGCACTTGTTTCCATTGGTATTGCTTAGCCCCTCCCAGCTGGACCAGTGGGTAACAAAATGTGAATTAGACTCTTAAAACAAAGTTAGTGAGTCCACAACTTAGCAGACGTACAGATGTCTCCACTTATCCTTGCTATTTTTGTAGCAGCTACGCAGAAATGCCATAATATTGTTGTCGCTACAAGAACAGAAGAACTTTTTAAAGTAGTACTTTTCTACCTTAGAGAAGAGCTGCAATATTTAGCAAATGCTGCAGAGCTGGAAGAACAGCTTCATGGAAATACAGTTACTCAGTCATTGACTTAAGAACATTTTGCACTATTACAGTTAGGGGAATTTTTTTTTGTGATAGGAAGTTATTTTTCCCTAGACTGCAAGTTTGGGGAAGCTGAACTTAAAGTGGCTTCTTCTTTTGTTCAGCTCTGTTTTTGAGTTACACTGAGACTATCTTACAATGTCAGCTGTGATAATTGAACTGGATAAGCTTTCTTCAGATGCGATTGAGAGCAAAAAGGATTCCAAGTCAGATTTTAAGGAAGGCAAATTCAGTGAATCGTGTGCCGATTATCACGGTTTTCAACTTCACTGCTCGCATTCTGCACCAGCTGGTAAGCATGCATTTATATAAACTATTTCCTCAAATCTGTGTCTATTTACTCTTGTAACATGTTGCAAGTAAACTGTAAGACCCAATAAGCAAAACACAGGATTTGTTGCTGTCGCATGCATGCAATATATGAAGTCATTTTTACTTTAGATAAAGGGTAGAACATATGTCAGTTTAAAAAAAAAAAAAAATTCAGTGTCTCCTGACCACTCTAGCACACAGCGTACTGCTGGAAGAAGAGCCCAGGAGATGGTTACCTTTGCATTACCTGGAAGATGAGCTTTCCATAGCAGATGTCATAGGTTTTGAGTGAGTTAGAGCAGCCTCAGCAGCTGCTCTGGTATTAGACTTTGCAAGGTGTGTATATAAGCTGTGCTATCTAGCACTGTGGCTCCTCTTCTGCTTTCCTCTGGTATTTTTTTAATCCCATCAGGGCTTGTAAAAAGGGAACTACGTATGCTGTAAGGTTGGGTTTTTCATGACCAGTGTGGCTCATGTGTTTTTTATTTTGTGACAGGTGTTACGTATATCTAGAATAGGTCCCCAAAAATGTCAATTAAATAAGCATGATCAAACTTCAATTTCTCTGAAAATTCATAGTCAGGAAACATACAGAATGTAGCTGCCTTGGATTGTCTAATATAACCAAGGGGAAGCATCTGCAGTTAATCAATGGAATCTCAGTTATGCCCTTAAAGCCATCTGAAGTGTTGGATGGTCATTCATCTAACAGTCACAATACCTTTTAAGAATGACTACTCTGATTTCTTGTGGACTACATGTGTATTTTGACTTGCACAACTCCCAAGGGATAACTTGATTTTGATCGTGTTTTCACTTGCTTGTGACCCTTGGAACAAAGCACAGACAAGAGAAATGGAGAATATCTGAATGTAAGTGACACTTTATCCTGTGACAGGACAACCAACCTGCAGTGGAAGACTGCAACTTTCACTTGGCTAAAGTAGGTGAATACGTAAATAAAACTTTGATATTTTTAACTTTGTAACAAACTTTGGGAACTTTTTTTACTTATAAATTTAGTTCTCACACATAAAGATGGTCAGAYGGTTGAGACGTCATGCTATCTATTCTTTTGCAAGGAAGCCAGATAGCTTCTGCTTTCCCTAATAGAAATTTTCCAATTTTACTTCCTGTAAAGCCTTCACTGACTTTTGTAAAACAGAGTTTTCTCAGTAGATGCGCTTTTGAAAGTTTCTCTTGTATGTTAGCAGGCTTTTGCAAGGTCAGGAATCGGGTGTCTGTCTGTTCCCCTGGGGTCCTGTAACATAACCTCAGAATTGCCTCTCCTACCCCAAAGAGGTGCCACTAAAGAGTTTATGCCCGTGCTAGCTGATATATTTTGTTATGTTCCCTAAACATCAGAGTAACCTGTTCTAGCCTACCCAGTCAATCAAGAGTAAAATGAACTTTCAGCATGAGCAGCATATTGTTTATGGAACTACACCATTCGGAGTTCTGCAGGAAAGAGATATTAAAAAAAACCAAATCTCCTTGTTGGGATTCTTCCATTTGGAAAAATAATTATCTTATTTTTAAAAGAATTACCTCTTGCAAATATTTGTTGCAAACACTGTTTACTATTCCTAAAGCAGGAACAGTGCTAGCAAGTATCTTTGACAAATATGTTGTCAGAGTTTGAAGATTTTCTTGGCTTGTGTTTTTTCCATCATGGGAAGAATCAAATAAATGCAGATACGTTGTCTTAGTATTTTGGGGTTTTATGAATGATGACTTAAAGCAAATGTAATCTCATCTTTTGTAATCTCATCTTTTGCTGTCTAAAATTTTCCTTGGTATATTTATTTTACCATTGTTTAAAGTAAGCAAGCCCTTTGTATCTTCCAGTGTTGCGTTGGGTTGGCTGAAGTCTGAATGGAAYGGTGTAAAGAAGTCCTATTTGGCTTCCGCATGTCCTTTCCTAAAAGGAACTGATACTTGCGCAGCCATGGCTATTGAAAAAAATAAGCAACTCTTGCTTATACTGAAATGATGGACCCTCTTTCTTCATGAGTAGGCTATTTCCCAACAATGATGTTTCACAGGCAAAATGAAAACTTTGAGCTATGGGAAGTAACTGAAATTTTGCTCTTAGAACTTAGTTTTTTCAGATAGCAATACGAGTATGAAAATCTTCAATGAAATCAACATCCTACAATCAGGGTGCTGCGCTGAGGTTTGCTAGTGTTGCCTCCTCTGCCCCATAGGACTCCACCCTCTACAGTTGCAGCCTTGGGAATCTTACATTAAGGTTCAATGCCTTTTTAGATTTCCAATGTTTTTAAAGAGAATTCAAAGAACTCTCTTCTAAAATCACTCAAATCACCAACAAATGGTAGTATAAGGTACATAAGCTATGAAAATATAAGTACTCAGTGTGAACCTACAAAAAAGCAGCAACAGAGAAGAACACGTCCTTTTTCCTCTGTTTAATCTGCTGTCCACATACTCCGTTGTGTTATGAGAGGTTTATTGTTTAAAATTTATTATGCTGTGCTTGTACTATGATATTTTGTATATGAAGCAGAGAATTCAATATAGAGAGATTATCACTTAAGAAAAACTTTTCTTCTTGTAGTACCGATGTGTTAATTTTAAACATAACACTTAACAGTGCAAATACAGAAAAGTGAGTACTCTGACAAAGTAAAGTGGTATCCTGAAATAGTCTGTTCTTGGAATGGAAAACGGAAACGTTGCTGCGACAGAAAAATATTAACCATATCTTTATTTTGTTCCTGCTTTAACCAAACCCATTGCAATAGGATATAAATGTTAAATTACTTTCCTACACCTCTCTTGTTAAATGAGACAGAATGTTGTTATAAATAAGCTTAACTTTCTGTATATCGCTCCATTTTCAATTCTGATTGCAAGTAACAATCCTGAGGTGTATTTATTTGGGATCTGCAGATATGTCAGAACATATTGCAGAGAGCAATAACACTAGAATAAGAACAACAGTATTGTTAAATTAACATTTCGTGTATAGAATACAGACTTTTTCCATGCAGAGCATTACTGAAATCTTTGGGAGTGTATCACTTGCAGTGTAATTGTTTCAAAAGATGAAATCCTGAAATGCRTGACCAAGCTCAGTTGATGAATGTTCCATGAACAGATCGATGACCAATGTTGGTTTCCACAGCACTTGGGTTACCTGGACTCCGTGTGAAAGTTTGAATGGAGCAGTGATACTTGTATCACCAGCGGATAATGTGGGGTTGATGGGTTTTTAGAGATGCCAAGCTATATTTAAGAAAATAAAGCTTATTTTGATTTATATGCTACTTATCCTGCCAAGAAGATTTTTTTTTTAATACAATTTGGTAACATGAACGCCAGTGTCACAGCTACAGCAATTTCTCTTTGCCAATGGGCAACAGAAGGCTATTCATGATACAGAAATATAGGACCGGATCTCTGTTGTATTTGCCAGGGTAGAACTTCCTCCAGGGCCTGGTGTATTTGCGGTTCAGATTTCTCACAGGAAGCAAAGCTAATCTGAATATTTCAGCTGTAAATATTTGTGCAGATTTAAACCTTATTATCCCTGATAGATGCTGTTCTGCTTCATCTCTTATTAGCCTGGAAATGACTGAAAACATTCAACCTACAATAATGGCCTTTATCTCCTAATCTTTGTTTTACAACTCTAAGACAAACCATAGTCAGAAACAGTTCTCCACATAAATTCTCTAATACATTCCTAGACATGGTTTTGTCCAAATAACTCTTGATCAAGAATAAAGAAACCTCTTAAAAATATATATTTAAAAAAAAAACCAAACCCAAACAAAACCACCATGAGCCATAAGTAAAGTCTCAGTAGAGTAACTGGTAGTGGTGGGGTCAGAGTACAGCACTCAAACTCTCCTGAAATGAGACATGAACTAAATCACACAGATTTGACTCTGTGACTTTTRGTAGAATGGTACAAGACTAGAGAAACAATTTTTTTTCTGCCTTTTTTTGTGGCTCTTTTACTGATGAGATTTTAGGGGAAGGGAYGTGAAAGTTATTTTCTGGAGAATAGTTGCTATGTTTCAGAAGTTATTTTTACTGCTGGTCTATTTATGTATTAGAAATCACCCATATGCTGTATAAGGGTATAAAAGGAACAAAATGAAGTATTAAACTCGTAGCAACTAAAAAGGGTTAAAATTAAGGACACGTTTCTGCCAAATGCTTTGATCCATGTGGTACAAACAACACAGGCTAACAGGGTGCTCAGGGAGAGGAAAATGAGAGTTACTGGGTAAAGATCATGTAACTGAGTAAATACTTTCAAGTGTTTAGTATTTTGTGTTCAAGACAATCAATGTAGTAGGTCTACAGAGAGAGAGAGAAGTAACAACTGTATCTTCCTATTTTAGCAGAGCTTGAGGGGTAGAAGAGCCTTTGGGAGTTAGAAGAGCAGAGGGGGTGGTTTGAGTTTCATCAATGTAAAATAAAGTCCCTTTCTAGACATCAGAACGTATGGGGATTAAGAAGAAAGGATGAGCAAAGCTTGTCCTCGTTTGCCACCAGAACAAATATGATGAAAAAGACGATAATTTAGCAAATTTCCCTACAGTTATCTGCCCCTCTTTTCCTTTCCAAGATGGCTATGAGAGAGGCAGCAGCAGACTGAGCGCTGAGTGCTTGCTCTTATCCCTCTCGGCAACCTGTCTAGACATCTTGCTACGTCACCCCCTCTGAAAAACTTTTCACGATGTACATATCGCAGCTTTATGGGAGTGTTGCATCGCAGGGGAATAAAATTATGTGTTTTGTGATATCAGATGAAAATAGAATGCAAAGTGGTGGAGCATTGTCTTCAGAAAAGAGCATTTCCTTTATTGAAATGGAAATATTTAACAGGAATTTTACTGGGGAGAAAATCCAAAATAATCTACAGCTTTTACTTGAAATTTTTTTGATTGCAAAGCCCTATATGAACATCCCTTAACTGAGTATATTTCCATATATTTGAAATATCAAAATACTTCTGCTTACTGAAAATCTGCTAAACCAGTGTTTCTATTTATAAACTTTAGAAGGTAGTTTAATTGCTGAATGAAACTTTCTCTTGCTCTTTATTTAAATTTTGAGTAGTGCTTCAATCATGGTTGCATCACCATGTCCAGGGAACAGAATAAGTAAGTTGTAGCTTTGTGCATAAATCTGTACCACACCACTAATTTGCCATAATTACTCACACTAGGATTACATAGTAAAAACAAGGGAGCAGACACCATAAACAGGAAATTATGTCGAATGGTTACAATCCAACTGAAGTCCCTGTGTTCGAGTGAGCCCTGTAGCAAGCTGCAGTGCAATGCAGAATCAGGACTTGAAACGCCTACACTAAAGTAATTTTTGAAACCGTATGTTTACTTGAAGTGAACAAACCTAACAAAGCAATCTCTGCACAAAGATTAAGTGCTATTTTTCTATTTTTCCATTTTCTCTTATGAAACAAAAGGTCAAGAAATGCATTTTTCTGTTATTTCAAGAAGCAACTGAGAGACTCCTGTCAGGAAGATCAATATTCAGAAATAATCCTTCTACTCGTTATGCCATGTCAAGCCAACATTTAGTTGAAAGCCACCAAGAAACATAATTAATTCAGCAGTAGAGCAGAAATATAAGTTATTAGCAGTCTCCTAACCTCAATGCAGCAGAATGTATTTCATTATTTCTGACAGATAACATTATTTTTAATTCTAACTTCACCTTGGAGGCAGACTTTGCTGTGTCCAAATCACCATAAGTAAAAATGCTGCCAATTTTGAAAATGAAGTGGGCATCTGGTGTGGTGATTGCAGCTGGAGAGAAAGGGGGGAGAAAGTGTATTTGTTCATACGTGTGCAGAGTCTGGGACTCACAGTTACATACTATGTCTTCAGTCAAGCTGAGACTTTAGTACTAGGAAGAGTCAGTCTTTTTGCTATTCAGCCTAAAGATGTGCTATGAGCTACAACTGGAAGATCTTTCTCTCTTTGGTGCTACCTTCTTGTTGTGGTTTAACCCCAGCCGGCAACTAAGCCCCACACAGCTGCTGACTCACTCCCCCCCCGGTGGGATGGGGGAGAGAATTGGAAGGGTAAAAGTGAGAAAACTCRTGGGTTGAGAGAAAGACAGTTTAATAGGCAAAGCAAAAGCCACGCACGCAAGCAAAGCAAAACAAGGAATTCATTCGCTCCTTCCCACCGGCAGGCAGGTGTTCAGCCGTCGCCAGGGAAGCAGGGCTCCATCACGCGTAACGGTGACTTGGGAAGACAAACGCCATCGCTCCGAACGTCCCCGCTTTCTTATTCCCCCARCTTTATATGCTGAGCATGGTGTCGTATGGTGTGGAATATCCCTTTGGTCAGTTGGGGTCAGCTGTCCCGGCCGTGTCCCCTCCCAGCTCCTTGTGCACCCCCAGCCTCCTCGCTGGTGGGGTGGGGTGAGAAGCAGAAGAGGCCTTGACTCTGTGTAAGCACTGCTCRGCAATMAYGAAAACRTCCCTGTGTTATCAAGACTGTTGTCGGTGCAAATCCAAAACGTAGCCCCATACTAGCTACTGTGAGGAAAATTGACTTTATCCCAGCCAAAACCAGCACAGCTCTGTACCAAAATTTCATCAATAATACACAAAATAAGCCTGTAGCTAATGAATAATTCAGAGCTGCAGAGAGGCCTAACGTACCGAGATGTTCACCTCTGCCCCCAGGGGTCATGACTTCTATCATTACATGGCTACAATAAATGGAAACTAAGCTGGATATAGAAATTTAATTTTTCCCAGGGGCATCGTTTCTCCTCCGTGCTCTTCCTTCCTCTAATGAGCTATTTACTTTCAATTTGAGAGTGGGGTAGGTCAACTAACTCTGAGTAAAGACGCTCTAATGATTTATAATGGTGGATTTTATTTCCCAAATTCCCTCAGTAGCAATAGACGAAGCATGTCTAYACAAAGAATATGCTGTTCTTACAGATATTACTAAAACTTTCCCTGATTTGAAAGTTAAGTCAATACTTACAAAACAGATCAGTGCAGACTTGGTAATAAAGGTCAAAAAATGGGAGCAAGTGTCAAGCCTGAACAGCCTTCCTATAGCACAGCATACCTTACACTTGCAAAGCCTGAATACAACAATGAAACACTTGAATTTTAGTTGTTCCAAGAAGTGAGTCTGTACGCTTAAGTCTTTTCTCCTTGAATAATGAGCATTAATTGACAAGCAGGTCTCCAGTATAATATAGGATGCAAGGTGACTCAGTGTGGATGGGGAGGTCACTGAGGTATTTAAGGTTTCTTGAAAACTTAAGCCTGGGGATATGTCTCTCTATGCTGTTATAACAACATGTTTTAAAAGAAAGAGTCTGAAGGTCATGAGTGTTACAAGGACAGTGGACTGATTGCCACATATCGATAACTTTGATGGTAAGCAAAGAAGGATGCTCCTCTGGTGATGCAGAATATATTTGTATTCCGTGTTTGAACGCAAACTTTACTATAAGATCTGATGGCTGTGTCTAGACAATATGCAATGAGGAAACAAACAATGTTATTTAGCGCATGGTCTATAAGGTATTGATTATGATCTTTTTTTTTCTTTTGTATTAATAAAGCAACCCATATTTGGGTTTCTGTTATACTGCCATAAATGTATAGAAACTCTAGCAGATTTTCTAGACCTTTGTGATATTTATATTAGTATTGTAATATGACCTAAGTTAATCTGATAAAAAACAAAACAAAAAAACAAACACCCCTTCCCCCCCCCCAAAAAAAAAAAAAAAAAAAAAAAAAGAAAAAAAACTTGCTGCTTACACAAGTTTAGTAATATTTAGAAGGGACATCATGGG
>JAYKAV010003199.1:2344888-2364277 GCA_035582835.1 Phoebastria nigripes
ATTGTAATATGACCTAAGTTAATCTGATAAAAAAAA
Source organism: Phoebastria nigripes (assembly GCA_035582835.1). Taxonomy (NCBI): domain Eukaryota; kingdom Metazoa; phylum Chordata; class Aves; order Procellariiformes; family Diomedeidae; genus Phoebastria; species Phoebastria nigripes. The sequence goes on from JAYKAV010003199.1 coordinate 2,344,925, forward strand.
AAAAAAAAAAAAAAAAACCCCCCCCCCCCCCCCCCAAAAAAAAAAAAAAAAAAAACACCCAACAATGCTTCCTGAAAACACAAGTTTAGTAATATTTAGAAGGGACATCATGGGAGAGAGAGAATTATACACAGAGTTATCTGTGCAGGCAGCTGAATGTTATAAATAGAAAGAGTTTTGAGTGGTGCTGGAAGAGACAAGTGTGTTTTTCTAAAAGCACATGGTGAGGAAGAATTTGGCTGCCTATTAGTCTCAATCCTAAAATGTGCTGGTTTGCTGGTAAAATAATAAATTGGAATGGTATCTTTAGGAATTATGTATTTATATATGTAAAAGTATTAGTAATTATTCATATCGTTATCATATTTGTGCTCCCGCCTTTGGGGGCGGGGGGGGGCATGGTGAAGTCACTTAGATCCAAACACATCAATCTCTTGAGCCAGTGCAATTATGCCAAACCTCTCTGGCTGTATATATTTCGTAAAGAGAATTAGCCTCAGGTTTTTCTGTTTTAATGCTTTGATTGAATGTTTAAGGTGACTATTTCTAAAATACATATGTTCTTTTCTGTATCAAAATGAAATAGATAACGCTTCAAAACAGCATTCTAAATTACATCGCGTATCGTAAATCTTTTAAGCAAGCTATAGCCTTTCTTATTTTGCTGCTGTACTTCTCTTTTGCTCTGTAATGCAGCGTGCTTTATGAAAATTCACATTGTAGTCAGCTACTAATATTCATTATTTCAGAATGTTGCTAACAAGAAAGGTAGTAAAATACAGTTAGTGAATTTCCTTCGAAGGAACAGGATGATGTATGTTGAACTATGTCAGTCTTACCTGAGTCCTAAAGYGCAAGCTAATTTCTACAGTACCTGTTTCTTGTATATTTTGAAACAAAGACTTTTCTTGTACTTCCTTTTAGAAAGGAAATTATCTCTTAGATTTATCAGCAAGGTTTTTTTCTGGTTTAAATACTTTTTTCCTTAATTTCTTTGTTTTCTCCTATTCTTTTCCTTGCAGGATAAAGCATAACAGGTCAATTCATTGTCAGGCATTGTTAGTGATACAGAGTTTGCTGGCAGTTATCCTGTGCATGGCACTGGGACGGTGAATAGGAGGTTAAAACTGATTTCTGCTTTCCCTACCTAGGCATCAAGAAAGCACTAAATAGCAGAATTCCACAAAGTCACTAAAATAACTTGAGTTAGTCCATAGTGCAAGCTTTTTCTCATCTCAGTATATCTTTGCCTTTTATATTTCAAATATTTTGATTTTGACACTCTAAAGCTGCTCCTATATCTCTTTCTGTTCAGAAGTTTTCAATTCTGCAAGAAAAGATTATAAAATATTCAAGGTAAACATTCTTGTAGGGGTATTCGTTTACTCAATCTTTCCTTCACCCAACAACATTCTGCTGAACCTGAACAAGGAAGCTGATGAATTATTTAAGCGAAACACCATCGAAATCTCATGTTGCTATGTCATAGATTTACGCTCCAGGTTCTTGCTGTCTGATTCTTTTTTGCCAAAGGATGAGACATACAAGATCTGCACGGTTTCTCTTCCAGGATCCTCGCTAAGGCAAGCTCCGTTAGCGCAGTTTTGGCAAAAATTAATGAATAGAGGATCTTGCCTTGTGGGCCTTGCCAAGCCAAAACAGCTTTTTTTATTCAATGGCATTTTGACAGACTAAAGACTGGATTACGGCCAGTCTTTCAGAAAGGCAATTTCTGATGTACATCAATCAAGAGTATAATTATATTTATCTGTGGGTTTTCTAAAATGACTGTCTTGAAAAATGCATGGACTCTGGAAGTTGTCTCTGAGAAAACAAAGGACTATGGAAAGAGAAGCCTCGTTTCGCTACGACGCTTGAGTTAGCTGCTCATTGTGGCTCCGCGGAACGCCTAGTATGAGGTGCTGATTGTCGCTGCTCACTTTTATTGACTAAACTTAATGTTATTTTAGAAATAAAAGAGTAGTAAAAATAACAAGTGTATTCTGGGTAGCACTGATATATTTTCTTTCTGTCAAAAAAAGACAAAAGACTGAGTCATTCGGGATTAAGGAACGCTGTGTCTGTGTACATTTATGTGCCCTTTTTGCTTTTGTTTATAAAATCCCAAGGAGAACATAAATCTTCAGAATTCAAGGATGGTCAAAACTAAGTTGAATGAAGTTTATTCCAAATGTTGACATTTTATTCTTCTTGAGAGTGACTTGGCCTTGTTCTCTGACGAGTTTCACTAAATGATGTAACAAATGGCGGGGGAGGGGGGGTTATCTTTTTCCTTTATTTCTGGAAGAACACAGTTTTGTACGCACTTTTCTTATAGGATATGCTACTGGCTTGTTCACTTACCTCAGGAAGGAAATAGTGAGGGCCGTTCAAAGAAGTACAAATAGGTGTCCAATTTATAGACGTTTTGTCATCCTCAAAATTCACAAACTTTAATACAATGCATTTTTCCCGTGTTCTACCCTTTCTCTTCATATTATCTGTTATAGTGGACTTATATGGGATAAGTTTTACTTTTATTTTCAGAAAACCTCGTTTCCTAACGTTATAATTTTGATCTCCGTACGCTTTCTTTCTGATCTTTGCTTTTCTGGGAAAAGCAAAGCACAGAAGATTTGGGAACTCTGGGTGGCAACTGTTATGCTTTTCTGTCCTTCATAGGACTTATAGGAATTCCCAGACAGACTCAGGTCTACCTTGTTTTGTATCCTATTTCTGGCAGCAATCAGTATCTGCTATTACAGAGGAAAGGAGAACAGGAAAGCATCTTGGCCATGTTTCCAGTACCTCCTCAAGGATATTCTACTCCTTGATCCAACTAAGCAGCACTGAAGTCCTGCAGGAGGTATAGCACTCGGCTTGAGAAAAATCAGTCTTCAGTTTTATAAATGCAGAGTTTAGTCACTTGAGACAGAAGTTCCCAAACCACTGCTTTTAGCTAGTTCAAAACTGGGGTAAGGTGTGCCTAAATGAGTCTGGGGGGGAAAAAAAAAAAAAAAAAAACTTGCTCATCTTATGATTTTCACTGAAAACCCTCATAACTAACATTAGGAATTTGACTCGAAATCTTGTATTCACGTTTTGGCACCAATGTTGATTCCTTTCTGTCTATGTAGCTCGTATTTTTCAGAGTTTCACAAGGTCTGTTACTCTCATTTTTCTTCACGACCAGAACATATTATCCTCTCCCTTTTGATTTACTCAATATAGAGCTCTTGAAACAGTCTTCCTCTCTGCTCAAACTCCTAACTTTTTTCCTGACCTTTGCACAAAGGTAACTTTTCTCATCTGTCCATCAACATTTTTGATTCGGTTTCATCTCACTTGTGACTTTTCACTTCACATTGCATGTCTATTTTTTATTTTTAGCATCTGTTTTCTCACTCATTCCTTTACACCTCTCACTTTTGGAGTGACAATTTTTTTTCCAAGTATATCACACACTTTAAACATCCATCTTCAGTTCCTTTCTTATAACCAATTGTTTAACATTCAGGTACTTTCAGTACCTTAACTTTTCTTACCCCGCTCTTTTCATACTCTGGCTTATCTCTCGTTAATAATACACTTTGTGACTTTCTCTGCTGTGCCAATGGCGTGATCCATTTCTTTCATGCTTTCCTTTTCTATCTTAAACTTCTTTCAAAAAAAAAAAAAAAAAGAAACTGTTCTTCTCTCCTTTTTTTAAAAGTCTACAAAATTGTATTTTTAATAGATACTTTCTGTGAAGAAGAGAACTAAAATAAGGAGGGGAGTTTGAAGTTGATATTTCTAGGCATTTTTTGTGAGTGCAGTTGACAAAACTACACAAGATCTGATATGATGTATGCCATCTATGTAAATTTGAATGTCTCCAGTAAAAAGGAATTTTCTCTGTTGTTATTTAGGCAATGTTTTGAAAAATGAGATGCGAAGAGACTGAGGAGCCTCAATTAAAAAAAAAAAGAATCAAACACTAAAGGTCCTTCTCATTTTGCACAGATACGGGTCCACTTAGCATTTCTGGAAAAATAGGTCCCGACTRATGTGCCCAAGACCATGAAGGAGCTGGTGAGCCATAAACTCTATAGAGCTGCTTGTGGGTTTTTAAATAAATAAATAAATAGCGAATGTATTTTTCAATCTTTCCCAACTATATAATTAATTTGGCATGCCTTATAAAGCTTACTGGGTGTACTTCAGCAAGAATAAAATATAACACTTGCTACTTCTAGGCAGAAAAGAGATTTTTAAGGTGTCTGTAACCTCTCTTCATAAAATAGMAAATATATACATGGAATCAGGATATGCTCTGTTAAATCCAAAGAGAAGGCCAGTATTGGAGTTTGAGTCCCATTTTGATTTCCATGTGATAAGCGTGTTATCTTTTATCTTTCCAATTTTAAAAGTAGGCACAGTAAGGGCAAGGTTTTCTGCTGCTGGAAAGCTGAGAACGGCCATTCATTCACAGAATTACACCTGTTTGCTTCAGCTGGGGGATTTACCTCAAACATGCAACACAGACGTACATAATTTTTAATCCTGTAGAATATCACCACAGGGAAGTTCAACTGTGAGCATAAAAATTGTCTTGTCTGAATCATATAGCGAACCTCTTGTGAGAAGTCATTTGGAGGAAGTAAGGACGCGTACAAAGACAACTCCACTGTTTCTCCTTCATCAGAGAAAGTTTTTGGTGTGATAATGTGGTCATTTACTCATATCGCTATACTTTAAGCATTAATCTTTCTGTTAAAAAAAAAAATCATAAAACAACTTTAGCTATTGAGAAGGAACAGTTTAAGTGAGTTTCAAAGAAAGATTTTTACTTTATGGGGTTTTTTATAGAAATGCAGATTGATTTGTTTGGAGTAATGCTTGCGGATAGCTCTGCAGAAATGAATTTGTAACTAACGGCTTAGAGTGAAAAAACGTTTTAGCTGTTTCTCCTGAAAAGATGAGGGAGAGAACCAAGGAATCTCTTGGATGTGCCAAGCTCGTGGCAACGTGCTTTTCGAAGCGTTTTATGTGGTGATTTTGAGATCTTGTTAAAACCTGGAACAACTCACAGTGCATATATACATATGTTGACTTCTTCGAGAACAGATTGGGAAGGCGATTACTTGGCGCTGTCGGCGCTCCTTTGTTCGCTGCCGCGCGTGCCACGTGCGAGTGAAACAAAGGTGTGGGTGCGATCCAGGCTTTGGATTTGTAACGGCAAGTGAGACGTAATCATACGCCCGAATGTTCCCTCTCGCCTTTTAAGAAGATATTTAAAAATACGGGATATAAAAACCAGATGAATGTTACAAATATGAAGCTACCACACGTTCCAAGCTGGTTTGTTAGCTTTGTTCAAACTGTCCTCCAGTTCTGATGATAATGCCACAAGTTCAGTGGTGCCGTGGGACTATTTCTGCTGCTGTGCAGGGCAGCAGGGCAAAAGTTTTCTCTTAYCTTTTTTTCTAAAGGAGGAGAAAAAGCCCTAAATATGCTGTTTGAACACATGAAAGAGAACACACCATCTTCTTAGTTAATTAGCAAAAGTTATGCAGGCTTGTTCTGCAACATCAGCTTTTATTAGTAAAGCATTGGGATTTTTTATAACAAGTTAGAGCAGCTGCTTTGCTGTCAGACTACCTGAGCAGAGCCCTGACCAGAAGTTTCCTTTCATTACAGGTACAATTAATGTTAGGAAACGTGATCCCAATAATGTTTAAAAACTTGAAATGACTGTCATGAACCCGATACGAGGCTGCACAGTTTTTAAGGACTTTCCATCCAATAGTATATTTTCCATACAAAGCAACTGCCAACAAGCCGACTCCTTTCCTCTATTCTCTAACAAAGTGTCCAAATCAGCTCCAAATGTGCCTTTGTTCCTCACGCTGAAGATGATAATCAGATGTGAACAAAAGCTGTTGTGCAGAGCTCTCTTAAGAAATCCAGACAGGTTTTGGAAGAACTATTTATAACAAATGASGGGTTTGAGTGTTTAGAGTCAAGTTGATAATTTTGTTGCCAAAAGTTGGAATCCTACTATTGTCTCATATTTTCCTCTTGCCATTACAGTATGAATTATATTTTGATGCATTTTATAACTTTAAAAAAATTCTCCAAAGGACCAAGAGTCCAAGCAGGAGTACAAATAACTCCTATTGATATTCGCATGTCATGGGAGAAGACTTGGCTCCTGAAATTGCTGTTGTGTGAGTAGTCRTCTTGGGCAGCACCTTGCTAATACCACAGTGTAGTACCCGGTGCCGGCTAAAGCTCTCGCGCTTTTCTTTGGCACCGTGTCGTGTATCTAAATTTTCCTATGAAAGGGATACTGAGCGACCCAACTGCACAAGGTTCTTTGTTTTCCCCCTCTGCACTGGCACGCACCAGCACTGGCTCTGAGGCTGCTTGTTTAAGAAACCCTGGGCCTTGGTCTGCATTCCTCAGTGTCAGCCTCGGGTAGCTGCAGCACAACATGGGGATATAATGTAAGTTGAAACTGCAGTCCTTTTGACTTGAATGTCAGTTAATGCTTAAAACATTCTCCAGTAGATAGTAGTTGCACAGCATCGGTATACTACAAGTACACTACACCTTGAATTTAAAGTTCCTTTGTTGAGTATTCCTTCCCAAAACTTCAATTCCAACAAAAAATGACAGTCAAATCTTAGGCGGAATCACACAATAAGTAAGTATCAGAACTTAGTCTTTAAATATGGGTAGTTGCACAAGATGTCAAAAAGATTAAATTATCAAGGAATTCTGAAGGTGAATTTTAACTTGGTCATGTTCTCGCAGCATATGCTGACGCTAAAATCTGATATCAGTGTTTCAATGTGAGTAGCTAAAATCAAACATCRCAAGGTGTAGCAGGAAGAATTGTAAGCTTAGTCATATCAAGAAGTTTGACCACTTCTTTCGCGAAGGTTTTGTTGTATGGAAACAAATAGTGAAAATTACATCCTTTAATGACAGAATATGGACATTTCCTGATTTAAAGCTTTTTTTTTTGACAAATGTATAGAAATCCCCTCTGTTAGAAAACCAGTAGTTAATGGGCTTTCAGGGAAGAGAAGTGGTTAACAATTACCATTGACAAGGACTTTCATCAGCAGCGTGTTAAGTGAATTTTTGTGGGTTTTGACACTTTTTTCAATTATAAATGCCTTTGCAATTCTAGCCTAGAAAAAGGATGAGGATTTGCAAAATACCTCTTAAGACAATGGCATTTTTAATTACTTTACCAGCCTTTTGCAGATTGAACATACAACTGTAGTTTTTACTTAAATAAGAAACCTTGATATAAATCACTTCTGTGATGTACATGATGCATTTTAGAACTTACCTTAAATTTGATCAGATTCAATGACACTTTTACTGCAAGTAATGTGGGCTTTGGATTTTTTGCCTTTGCATCTGTGTTAATGAGGAGTGTTTCCCAGTATCACAGTATCGGGATCCTGAATGTACAGGAACTATACCGCAGCATTAGCACATATGTTAGCAAATCTTTGAAAAAAACCTAGAAATTCAATAGTACAACAAAACAAAGGTCTTTCTGCTCCACAAAATTCAGTCAGATGGCATTTACCGCAGAAACTGGACACTGCATACAAAGAACAGAATTAGTGACTAAGATGTGACATGATATTTCTTTATCTTTACTGCTTCTGGACTGTTTAATACATTTATTTAGCTTAGGCACAAGTTAGGACTTATAAGGAAAACTATCAGAGTTGATTGTTGATGTAAGATTATCAACTAATTAAACGTTAAAAGGTAATTTTTTTTAATCACAGTCGATTGTGAACGTTATTTTTCATAGTATCTGGTTTGACGCGTAGCATAGTTATTTACATGATGTATGTTAAAAACTACGACATTAGAAGGTTATGCCCTTCTATGACTAACTTCGCTGTTGAAGAATACTGGAGAACCTGGTGTACTATGTAAAAGCTGACAACTTGGTTGGAATTGGCTTAGCTAAAAAACAGGTGAAAGTTGGAGGAGTTATTACTTCTGCAACCATACTCTGAAATGACTGGGGCTCTGTGTGASCGCGGCTTTCCTTTTACGTAGTGCACAGAATCAAGCTTGCTGTGATAGTGCTGTTATTTCTATATTCTCACGTTACTTGGAAACCATCAGTAGATGTGACCGTGGCTTTTTTCATGATGATTAAATTTGACACAGCATTCAAATAGGAGAGCTTCCACAGAAACTGGGAGGCTTTGTGCCAACTTAGGCTAGGAAAAAACTGGACCTTAAGTTTTGACTTCCTTGTTTACTCTTCAACCTTTCCCATTTGGCCTCTTTCATGCTGTTTCTGGGCTACTGATAAGCTCTACGTTTGTTACTATTTTCACATATATAACAGGAAGAACATGATTGTGGAGGCATTGCATTCAGTTTGCAATCATCTGTCAACATTTGAAATGCTGAAATTCCTTTCATTTTATGTTGGTTTCTTCAAGGTTTGCTTCTTGTACCTGCAGGCACTGACGTATCACAAGTTGGTTTCTCACTGTGTGTCCTTTGGCATCATTTTGCTTCCTAAAATCAGACAGGCAGAGTAATTAGTAGTGTTTGGGATGGTGTACAAAACCAGTATTGTTGGCACAATTTCTACTAATCAGAAGTGACTGTATTGAAACTAGGGTTTCCAGTATTTTCTTAACTATGGAAATAGTGGTCTTACAGTTGCACTATAGATGCAGCTCTAGAGGTGGTCTCTGTATTTTTCAAAAATAAGACTCGGATCAGAAGTTAACTCTTTTTTCCTTTTTTTTTTTTCCCCCTTTCTTTTCTTTTTTCTTATCAAACTGTGGCAAATTTACTCAGGCAGAATGCAGAATTTTCCCCTGGCTGAATTTGGAAGCCTAATGTAGACTTTATAGAACAAAAGCTGTAGAGTGGTGAGAAAGCTACTGTCTATTGATGGCGAGGAAGCACATCTTCAATGCTGAAAACACGAATCCACAGTCTCCATAAAGAAATGAGTCTGTGATGTGTATGTCACTGACTAATAGACTCTGGAATCGAACATTAAAAATAAATCAGTATTGTGTCACTTAGCTAATGAAATATATTGCCATAAATTCCTTTTTTTTTTTTTTTTTTTTTTTCGGATGCTAGAAGCCCTCTTTGATTTACTTTACCAGAAATGACTGTGCTAATATGGTGGTTCCGAGACATTCAGCCTCTGTTCTTATCATGCAATCCTTCTGCAGAACATAAAAATGATCAACGCAGGCACAGCTTCATGGCTAATTTCTTTTCATCTTGTGTATTCCTCTATCAATAACCTTTCTGACTCCCTTTCTACTTAATTAACATGATGGAAGATTTGTACCTTGAAATATGACAATACAGATCAATAAGTACTGGGTAAAATATGCTCTGCCTGTTTTTATTTCTGTGTTTGCAGTATCACTGATTCATTTCTTTATATGAAAAGAGTGTTGTTACAAGAACAAAAGCTTGGCCTTTGTTTCCTTGAAATCTTGGAACAGTGAGTTTCATACTCAGCTTATCTGTAGTACAAACACAGCATTTTCCAGAAGGCCAAGTTTGGACTAGCTAGCTATGCAATGTCCAAGCCAAGYAGAGTCTAAGAAGAAGGGAGAGGGAGAAATGAAACTGGTATCCTTACTCAGAGAGAGACTATAGATTTTTGTATTAAGTGGTGCATTAGTGGTCCCTGCTGTTCAGCGGCAGCTTTGGAGTCCTTTGGTTTTCTTACATTTATTGAAGGGTAAAGGGCTACTTCTAGTTTGGGGGTCTTTTTTAATTTTCTTTTTTTTTTTTTTTTTTTGGTGCCTTAAACTTAGCCTAGAGGAAACCTGAGGAAGCTGCCTCCACCAAATGGATGCAGTAACTCAAAGCTTTTTTTTAATGTTTTCTCCTATTAATATTATTCTCGCCCTCAATGTTCATATTCTAACTCCTGTGTGGTGATTCTCACCCTCCTTGGAGAGAATTTGAAACAGAGAAATGATGTGATTGATAGTTCAACACACCCTCTTTAACATGAAGAATGAAAAGAAACATGTCCTTCCAAGGGTAAATTTATTTTCTAGCAAAAAATCTTTTYGGATCAATTCTAAATTTCTGCCGCAGTTGCATATAATCTTTGTATCGCATTGTCAATAAGAGACAAGTTCTCTCAATGTATACAAATATGGTTTGTTTACTACTTTGTTTTGAATTTATTTAATCCGCGTGACCTGCAACAATCATCCATTTAGGCCGATTTTAATTTTCAGCCTAAATTATAACGGCTTGAAATGTATAACTGATAACATACCGTGTAACTGACCTGCTGTTTTGGGAGGTAAGGCAACAAGGCAGACCCACCTCTTCCGATGTGCTTTTTCTCTGTCCCACATTGGTTTTCTGTGTTCTTCCTCCACAATCAGCAGTGTTGTTCTGAAGCCAGAGAAAAATGGTAAGGCTTCTTTACAGCTCTCAGGAATGGAGTTTTTATAGGATCATACCAAGAATGGGTTTGGTCATGACTTGAGAGCATGTAGGTGCTCATGAGGGAAAGGCATCTCCTGGAACACTGCTAAAGGACCAACCTAGGAGTATGCTGGTGGCACGGTACCGTTGAAATTCGTGGTTAGTAATCGCTGACCCACGCCAATTTCTGAATCGTGCAAAGGATTTGCTTGGGAGTACCGTGTCGGCCATTCAGCATGCCAGAGACCGTTCTAATAACTTACCGTGTTCCACGTTGTTAACAACATCACAGCAAAGACCATCACGTGCCTGTGCCCACAATTGTTTAATTTGCTGGTAGAGAGGTGGCCTCAGAACCTCGGCATGTTGAAGCTACACAGAAAGTGCGCTCATTCAAGCAAAATGCCATTGACAAGTATTCTTTCTTGTTGAGTTCCTGGTCTAGAAAGGATAGAGAAAGCAATTACAGCAACTGGGTTTTGCTAATGGGACTTTGCATGTTTTGTCTCATGTGCTAAACACCCATTTTGTACCACCTAATAGTTTGGAGGGGAAGGAGGATGTATTTATTTTACGGTAATAGTTACTTTTCATAAGATACACATACTTATTGTTTATCTACAGCATTTATGACGACAAGAGCTTGGAGAAACAGATCTTGAATCTGTAGTTTTCATGCCTGATCTGTTCCCCCAGAAATTGCCAGATGGGATTTCTTCCTGGAGGATTAACTGCTGCTTCCTCTTCCCCGTCCTCTTCTCTTAAGCCAAGTGCTTAAACAGTCCAGGAAGTTTGACTGCTAAACCCCACTTCTTACTGAGCGATGTTATGTTTGTCTTACATTAAAGTCTTGCTTAGGGATGGTTCCATAGCATCTGGGTAAGTTAGCCTTTTCATTTCCAGAATTTTGAATCTAATGTTTGTGTTAATACATTCCTGCTTCACAATGGGTCAGATACCAGAGGGACTGAGTTAGAACTCTTGTTCAAATCATCTTTTTCAGATTAAAGTGGATTTGCTTGCTTTCTCACTACTGTCCTAGTCTTTGTTTAAAATGTGATCTGGCAGTTCCCACTCCGTGAACTGAAGGAGTTGCTTGTTTAACCTGAAGGTAGAATCTGTTGAAGGGTAAAAATGTAAACGCGCTAGTTCAATGGGAATTGAATACTTAAATGTTTTGATTATTCCACTTGTGCTCATTTTAGGGACCTGAATACCTTGAGTTAATCTCACTCTTGTGATTAAAGATGTAGCTGCACTATTAAGTGTTTCAGGGAAAAGCATAGGACAGGTATACCCTGTATATATTACCTGCTCTGGCAGCTGCCTACGTGCACGTTCTTCCTCTGCACTGCCCACTGCACTATAAGTGAAAACTAATCACCTTCTCCGTGATCTGAATGTGGACATGAGCAGTTACCACTGCTGTGCACTATACTTTTTTCAATGTTTGTCATGTTGATTTTTTTCTTAACACCAAAAAGTTTCAAAAAACCCATCCTTGCATTCTGTCTCTATCTTTTGATTTGAGCAGTAAGTTGGAGTAACTTCTCTTTAAGAACTTGAAGAGTAATGTTTTGGAGAAAGATTTATTTTTATCATTTAAATGCTCTGCGGAAGGATTTTTCTTGTTTCTTTTGCTTGGTTTGCATGGAGAGGTTTTTGTTTGATTTTGAAGCTATGTAATTATTTGATAGTATAAATGTTATAAGCAGTGTCAGGTATCTGCTGCATAGAAATTATTTGTTTTTACAGTCTTAACCTTGGCTTATTTTCTTCTTTAAAGCTCAACTTTTGGCTTGATTTAAAATGATCACATGCTACTAGGATGCAAGTTTGAGTCTTCTGGTAAAATTACTTATAAAGATGAAAGCACAAAAATCTGTGAAGTTGCTTACGCCTACTTGAAGTGGGTCCCCAGCTGGTAAATCCCCAAATCCCTCCGCCTCAAAAAAAAAAAATGTCTAAGTAGATTTCATAAGCATTAACCTTTTCTGAATCACTCCTTTTTAAAGGTATTTATACGTTTCAATGACCGTAATTAATCAACAGATTAAAATGGCTATTATAAGTTAATATGTTCATTATATTGGGGTAGTTTTTTCATTAGTTCTGCCCATCTTCACCCATGTGAAGTTGGTATAGTTTGATCACACATGACAAGGAAGTTTGGACAAGATTTATGCACTTATTTTATCAAACAGACTAGATATATAAACTCATACTTTTTCATAGCTTCATAGCAGTATTCGATATATTTTGTTTGAGTTGATATAAATTAATTCTGACAAAACAATAAGTTGCAGTGTACTCTGGCCTTACAAAGCAAATCAGATGAGTAAATCCTATAAGAAAATTCTCTTAGCATTTGGATATAGGAAGAAATGTCTGAAATTGTGTTAAAGAATTCAGTAGAGATGGGAATTGTTATTATGGAAATTTTAACTGCTTGGATATAGAATAGGGAATAAATACTGCTAATTATGTGAGGATTGATTAATTGTAAACATTATATCGAATGGAATTTTTTTCCACTGCTGACTCACACAACAAAACGAGTACTAGGGTAAGTAAAAAGCACGATCTAGAAGAATAGGCAATAAAAAGTAACCCGTGGAGGACGCAGATTATTTCTACCGCAATAAGATGAAACACACATAAGATATCAAGGTATAGGAACGAGAATTTTTAAATTAATTCTTCACTTTGAGAATAGGTATCAAAATGTGTATATATTTGGGGAAGACTTCCAAACAGAATCAACTTCCAAATACTGTAAAATGCAAACAAATTATCTGTTAGAAATATTATGCAAAATTTTGGAATAAGTATTGATAAAAAGAAAATTGAGGGCTTAGAGATAGATGAAGAATTAAATGCAAAGTATGGTTTCAGAAAGGTAGTTTGTATCAGGCAGAACTCTTAACTTCTACTGTTTAAAACAAATTTCTTGGATTTAAGTAAAACACAATGTGAACCAACCTGGGAAATTAGTACTTAAATGAGACAGGCAATCCCATTTAGTAGAAGAATTGTAAACGTTAAGATACAGTTAGAAAGAACAAATGTTGCCAAAATGGTATGTACTGTTGCAGGTATACATTATGGCATGCTTTCCATTGAACTTAAGCAACATGCAGGAAAGTAATGGAGAAGCCTCACATTTAGGATTGCCAATGTTTGGAAAACAAGAAAAAAGGGACTGGTTGCATTTTCTTTTTTTTTTTTTTTAAGTGCTCCAAAAAAATCCAAAGTACTTATTAACGTGAAATTTTTTAAATGAGTTTTTTGTCTAAGAAGCAAAATTACAGATTTTCCACACATTTTTAAACAATAAAAGAGGGTGATGGGAAGCCTGTTAGCAAATGGAAAGGCTTTTATTGAATCCACGCAGTACGGCTACTTCACGGCGCAAAAACCCTCAGTTCTTCTCCCTTACATGCTTGTATTCCCRACTGAAATGAATGAGTCTGAACAAATACAACCGCTTTGACAGCACTTCATTTTATTATTTTTTATCATACATTAGTCCTGTTCCCAGGCTAACATGTTTATTTGGAGCATGTATATCTGCTCTCGACTGCGCTGTTGCCTCCAGATATATATGACTACAGGCTGTAAGTGGCTAGTGACAGTCCCTGCATTAAGGAAAATACATTTTATAATGTGTTTTGTCTAGCTCATTATCAGTGGATCTTGATCATTGGTCCCTGGAGGCCCTTGTGGTGGCCCGTAAAAACATTACTGGCAAAGACAAATGAAGTGGTGCCAAGAATTAAGATACTGGAGGGACACTGGTCCAAGAAGTGCAGGTTCGAATTTGAATATATTTGATCATATATATTTGACTGTATATGTAAATTTTTCATCGACTTCGATGTGGCCTGCGGTTCTTTAAGTCACAGAGACGTCTTTCTCACAGAGAATTTTTCTGGCTCCCTATTCACACCGGAGAGTAACACTTTGCACTGCAGGATCTCCATCAGCCTTGACTGTGTTGTATTAATCAATTTAATTTATAGTATTAGATATTAAGTATTGACTAAAACTTGATTTTAGTCAAGTTTTAACAGCTTTGTGTCTAATGGTGCTAAATGGTGGCTTCCAGCATTTTGATATGTGCAAATAAGAACTGAAGAGGGGAGCATTCTTTCTTTCTGAGGTGATAAACCCATACTAGTTTTGAAAACTTGAATATTCTTCTTATGGCAACTTGGAATAAAATGTGCAAGCCATTTATCTGCAGGAAAGAAAAACCACCACCATCACCACCACAACAACAAAAAACCAAACACAAAAACCCCCCAGCTCTTTCTCAGATGAGATCTTTTTAGTTATCTTTTGTTTTGAAGGTGAAACAGAACAAAACTACAATGATGATAGTTTTTGGCAGAAAAGGTTGCCCTATCGCATCCAAAGAAGAGCAACGAAGCTGGTGAAGGGTCTGGAGAACAAGTCTTATGAGGAGCGGCTGAGGGAACTGGGACTGTTTAGCCTGGAGAAGAGGAGGCTGAGGGGAGACCTTATCGCTCCCTACAACTACCTGAAAGGAGGTCACAGTGAGGTGGGTGTTGGTCTCTTCTCCCAGGTAACAAGCGCTAGGACAACAGGAAATGGCCTCAAGTTGCACTGGGGGAGGTTTAGATTGGACATTAGGAAAAATGTCTTCACCGAAAGGGTTGTCAAGCACTGGAACAGGCTGCCCAGGGAAGTGGTTGAGTCACCGCCCCTGCAGGTATTTAAAAGACGTGTAGATGTGGTGCTTAGGGACATGGCTGAGTGGTGGACTTGGCAGCGTTAGGTTAACGGTTGGACTCGATGATCTTAAGGGTCTTTTGCAACCTAAATGATTCTATGATTTATTAACATGTTCCATGTTGATAGTTTTTCTTTTCCAATAAGGCTTTTGAGAGAAAGTCAGAATATGGTTATATATTTAAGTCTAATCTAAATTGACCTTTCTTCACAACATAATAGGATTTTTTTTCTTTCTTATGGCTAAAAAATTATGTCGTTCTAGGCTTACCCATTGTGGTGGTTTTTTGTAAGTGATTGGCTTTCTTTTGTGTAGCCCACCTTTGCCTGTGTGCTACAGTTCTGGTATTCCTTGACTAAACAGCAGTTTAAGCCAGCATTAAACTAAACTGTGGTTGATTAGCACATGGCACTTTCGCAGAAGATGGAGTCTCAACTGTAGTGTCCTGCTTTGCTCAAGTTTGTCTGGGATCAAAAAGGACAAGGGAGGGTTTTATCAAGTCATTTCTGTATTGCAGTAATTGGTTTCCCRGTTCATCTAAATTGATTTTAAAATGTTATCTTTTATCTTTCAAATGCTATCTTAGTGACAAGTATGGTATTTTAAGATGCCTATGCCTCAAGACAACTCAGTTTTATTGTTCAGAACAAGTTTCAATTTTAAAACCTGGCCTTTGTCATATTTTTAAAAGTATTTTCATGTGATTTTTCTGCAGCGTACAGTTCTGTAACGTTTAATATTCCATTTGCGCTATGGAAGTAAATGTCATTAATTGTTTCTGTAGCAGCAACCTTCCTCAACAAAAGGGATTTCAACATTATAATTTTACTAATAACTTTGCAACTAAATTATATTTGATACAAGTAAGTCTCATGAAGGATATTTTCAAAATTTTAAAAGGTATTTTAAAGCTTTTTGTGGTGCGGGACTTATTTTCTTGATTGAAAGCTAGATTTTCTTTGGAAATATTTTGGGTGTCAGAAAAGCATTTTTCACTATTTTTTAACAGCACAAACTTAAGTTTTTTATTCCAGTGAGGCACAAGGCAGTTAAGGAGTATTCTTTTGAATCTATGCCTTTAAATTCTGTATTTCCTGCACATAGTATGAATTACCATGATTTATTTCCAGTTGCCTTTTTTTCTTTTTTATAATAGTGTTCTCTTTTTGAAAGAGGAGTTCATGACTGAGGGACTTAGGGTTGAAGGCTGTTACTTTAATTGACTACCTTGACACTGTTCATGTGGCTTTCTCTCTTGTGTTGCTCTGGAAACATGGAAGTGGCCTAAGAGAGGATGGAAAGAGTTCACGAGGCTGGCTGGATGTCACCTCAGCTACCGCAGGATTGACCTGAAGTTTCTCTACTGCCCCTGCTCTTCGTCCTTACCCCAGGAGAGGCCATGACAAGCCATCACTGGCCTTTGGCTATTTTCAGGCCTCTGGAGTCAATGTGACTGTAGCCTGAAGGAACAAACGGTGGAACTGGTTAAAAAGACGTCCTCCTCAAGTTCTTCCTGACCCAGATGCCAGAATGAAATAACTAAGAGTTTCTTGTCTAGGGTGTAACTGAACTTGGCTTGATAGATGTCATATTTCAAAAGCCCGAGCCTGTCAAAAATTGATAAAATGCTGTCTCTGCCTTTAAAATAAACAGAAACTCTTCTGTGTTTAGTTCTTGAAGGGAAGAACTGAATACAATTAACAGTTTATGCATTATGTAAACCACATGTTAACCTCTTAAACCTAAGGTTTGCAGACTTTAAACAGTTTAGAAAATTTCTCAGTAAAATTATCTGCTTTCTTTCACAGTATGTAGAATGCAGAGAGATAATTTTCTGAGGGGAGCTGCTCTTCTTTTCTTGCACGCTTGAAGCCTGAGCTCACCGAACCGAGCTCTTTGCGGCTGCAAACACGCAGGACCTCCGCCTGCTTGTCGAAGCCACCGTCCCAGCGCTGCTCGGTGCTCCGGCAGCACCGTGTCCCAGGGACAGAGTTCTCTGCTGGGCTGGAGCTTCCCTTCTGCATGCTCTTGGTAGCCTTAGAAGGCTTGGGGTGAAAGTATGGTCTGCTACAAACAATGCCCAAGTGAATTCAAACCCTTCAATGGATTTTGGATGAGACCCAATGTACATATATAATGCAGCTAGAAGTGATTGATGATGGGATGGAAAACATTAAAGAAGTCCCCTGCCATCTGGTATTGTTGATAGTTTGCTGGCATGATGTCTTGCAGATTCCCATACATGCTGCCTTTGAGAATAGGTGTAAATATTGGTCTTTGCCATTATCATTAAAAGATGTAAATACATTTGGGAGGAAGGGTGTAACAGTGATCAGACCAAGATTAGTTATGTGCAGAGGAAAAGAAAGCAAGCTCTACTTTGAAGTAACCTGTAGCTATTATCTATTAACTGTTACAGCTTCAACAGTTAACTGTTGACAATACTTGGGAATGTAGTGCTGGTTAGTGCTATTCTCCAAATGAGATTCCATCAACTTCCGTTTATATTACTACACTTTCAGCAAGTGCCATTCTGAGTTAACAAACAAATTCTGTAATCTTTCTGGCTAATCCAAACATAACAGTTTATAGCGTGGAGCAACCCAAGGGTAAGAGATTGAGTTTTATCATTCACGGTGCAGGTCTTTTTTTTGATTGTGTGAGCCTTTATTATGAATTTACTAATGAATAAAAAAATAAAATAAACAGAAAGATCTCTGAATCAGATGGAAAACATATTTCCAAACTCTGATTTTACGATGATCGATTGCTGCTTCACGCCTAGCCTTTTGTCTCAGTGTTTTATAGCAAAAGACTCATGTGTGCGGAGGACTTTCAAATTCAGAATAACATGACAGTTTCCAAAGTCAGAATTACTGAATTGAGTGGTTTCATTACTACTGACAGCAGGCTTAAAATGCTCATTATTGTAGCACAGACGTATGGTGTGAAACAGTTAATGTGACTAATGCAATTTGTATCAAACCTATTTGACAAATACCGAGTGCCAAGTTCAGTAGCAAACAACTTTTAATCATTTCACCATGCTACATGCTTTGAAAGTACGTATAATTTATGCTGCAGATGTGTTTTCCTCAATGAAGCACTTTTGAGGAGAGGTTAAATGCGTGGTACAGATAGGCCAAACTAGAGGTTTATATTGTATCTTTACCAAAACCACCTGATGAATGATGTGTCTCCATCATGCACGAACAGTAGTTGTTGAATTCAGATTACGCTGCATGTGTAGATGGCAGTGAAACACTTTTAAGAACATCAGTTAACGTTTGTGAAAACAGATCTATCCAGTGTACCAAAACAGATTGAATGTGCTGTTCATGATAGCAAGTTTCCCAGGAAAAAAAAATCTAGGGTACRCAAAATGAAACAATTACAACAAAGTAGGCAATGAAATGTTGGAGGTCTGTTCATTTTGCATTTATTTTGAACTTGGCATTTTTCATTATTTGATAGGAATGGAACTCTGCGTTGGTGTTCATATGCGTATGTTCATGTACCTGTTTACAGCTGGTTGTGCTGTCAGTTATGAATTGGGGAAAAAAAATGAGTCCCCTTCATGGCTCTGTACCACAGCTGTAACTTTAACACAGGCACTGGTCTTGTCAAGCTGGGTAGAATATAGTTTTTCTTTCTGGGGGGGCGGGGGGGGAGGAAATTCAAAGGTCATGGGGCTGCCTTATGAATGTTTAGGTCAATAACAATAGTGCAATTTTTTTTTTTTTTTTAATTGCAGAAGCGTGTAGTTAATATTTTCATGACAGTCATAGTCTATTTTCACTTTTCAAAATTAGTTGTGCACAATTTTTCTACAGAATTGAGTAATTCATTCTATATGGTATTTCTTTTAGTAACTGATTAACTATAGCATCTTATAAATGGTATCTGTGTGCTTGAATTGTATGTGCAGTAGTATTAGTGGTGGTTTGTGCTCTTTGAAACATTTTGTGAAGCCTTTGGTTTARTCTGTGTTCAATTATGTCTGTCACCAACTGTACTATATAAGATGACTGGAATGCAACTGTATAGAAATATTTGCTTTAATTTTTAGAGTTTGCATGGTCAAAATTTCTGTTCACTCCTCTGAACTGACTTGACGGAACAGAGGTAAGGGTTCA
>JAYKAV010003199.1:2364300-2393280 GCA_035582835.1 Phoebastria nigripes
CACAAAACCAAAACCCCCAAACAAACAACAAATAAACAACAAACCCCAAAACCCCAAATTCCTTAACACCAAACGCTTGGTATGTTCAACTCTTTATGACCACTGTGTTCACGCAGCTGTACTATCTCCTTATTAGTATTTTTAGGTGAACTCTTGTAGTCTTGGATAGAAAGTCAAGTACTTTGAAACATCAACTCAGATGATCCAGAGATATGTAGGGAAAATGGTACGATATGTCCTCCCRTAATAATTTGCTGGTATTTGTGATTCAACAGATTTATTGGAAACGAAGCAAACTTTATGGGAGCTTAAAGATGGCTATTGCAAACAGCTCTGTAAAAAATCTTTAGTGATTTTAATAGTGCTTGGAAGCAACAAAGTCTCTAAACTTGGTATTTCCTCTAAGAATATTATGATCTCAGGATAATGTCACTAGAACTATTCCCATTTCTCTTCAATCCCGTATAAGGGAAACAAAGGAAAACTAAGACCAGTACTATTATGTAAGCTATCCAGACAAAAATCCATTCCAAGTGCTTTTCAATACAGCAAAGCATTCCTTTCATCTACTTAGTGACAATTAGAAGTGAAAGCTGCGTAGTTTATTTGAAAACCATCTAAGCAATGTCTAAAAATGTTATAAGCAGTAATAGAAATGAGATTCCCGCCGCCCCCCCCACTGTTACCAGCTACCCTAGTGTTCTGCCTGCTTCATGTTACTCTCTAACTTAGCAACTCAGATATTTCAGGTACATTTACTGTGAAAAGGAGTAGAAACAACACTGTAAAATCCTGCACGCTAGGATTTATTTTATTATTACTTTTTAGGTGATGTGTGAAAATACGATACTTCTTTAAGCAATTGCTTTGGAATGAAGGCACTGATAAAACAGAAAGATTTCCTCAGATGAGGAGTAATAACACTCTGCATCCTTCATTCAAGCATGAAGTGCCTGGAGCACCTCAAAGAATATTAGAAATGTTAGTCAAATTGAACCCTGCACTGCACCTGGATAATAGTGGTTAGCTGAATACAGGGCTAGGATTTTGCATGACATCACAGAATAAGATGATGATGATAAGGACAACTCTACTCTCTTGATTGCTCAATTCATTCAGGTTTAATAGTGGCAGTATTAACAAAAATGTGGAAAAAAAGAAAGCTCAGTATTCATTCACCTGGCAAGATGCCAATTCTTTTATAGAGAAGAACAATTGTGCTATATCTTGTTAAACATTCTGGGCCTGATTGTCCAACGTGTGAAGGGTTTAGAATTTACTTTTATCATTTTAGAATAGCATCACTAGAAGAATATATGCAAGTCAATTATATTTCCCTCTCTTTACAACCTCACTTAATGCTTTGTAGTGTCCTGTCCTTCGGGACTTTTTAGATTGCTGAGTCAAACTGCAGTGCTGTTACATCTCRGATGCCTAGATGAAGATACTGGGAAACCACGTAGTTAGAGTCAAAGAAAGAATAGCTCCAAAAACCTTGGAACCATTTAATGCATACAGAAATACTGTAGACGGTATTTGGAATACTTCGAAGACATTGCAAAGCTACTAGGTAGAAACATCTACCTGTCGTCTTTATGAAGGTTTTTCCCGCTATTCAACTGAAGCTTGTCTTTCAAAGCAAACTTTCCTATTAACTCGCACAAAACCTTAATGTAAAGAAACACCCTATTAGCAAAAATGTAATTGATGCAGACTAGGTATTTCCATGGCAAATGGTCTGTATTCTGTGGTGGGCTATATGCTGTCCAATGGATTTTTAAAAATAAAGATGTATTTAAAACCAACAAAACCAAACCACAAATGGTACCCAAAAGGTACGTTATCTTGAAAATATCTACCATCTCTTAGCATTTGGAGGGAGTTCAAACCTTCAGGATTTTTACTCTCTTGATATCCATAAAGACTCATCTCTRTCTTTGAACACATGAGGGCATACACTTACTTTAGTGTGCTTTTTCCATAGCTTCAGAAACAGCTGGTAGGGTAGCTAAAGAGACCTCTGTTAGGTCATCTGAGACTCTCTTGCTGACTTGTCACATTCTGCTTCCTGAAAATGAGAGAGACAAAGGGCTGTGGCAAGGGGGAACACCCAGGTGTCTTCCTTTGTGCTTATTAAATCTTATTAAATTTGACGTATGACGCCTTGGGGTTTCTTTTTATACTTCYGGTATTTTGGATTTCCTGTCATATTCACTTTCTAATCTGTCACCGTAAGGTGCTGTTTCAGATCGCTTGATTTTGTTTTGATTAATAAATTCCSATTCTCTTGTCCAAGGTGACACAGACTCACTGTCATGGAAGGTCAGCACTGTTACCAACACAACCGCTTGCAAGCTGAATGGAAATAGGTAGATGAGAGATGGTTGCAAGCCCCATTTCCATCACGAATGTTCATGTTTTCCTAGGCTACTTTTTAGTTTACGTTAAATTCTCCAATAGTTTTTAAGGAGAACCATGCCTTTTCCTGGGGTTAAATGCTGATGTTTAAATGAATGTTAGTGTCTTCTCTCCGATCTGCTTGGGTACATCAGTTTTATGTACTATACTAATTTGGGTCATTAGAGAAGGTAGAGGATTTGAGATAGGAATTAATGACTCCATTTTTCAGTGGTTGTTGGGTCTTTTCCCCGGCAATGTGTTGTGCTTATTTGAGTACTCATATGCTGTTTCTGCTATAGCTAAGTTTGCAGAAGCAAACGTAGCGAGAGTTTGTGGCACCAGCGTTATTTTATGAAAATTGGTAAACGCCGATGCAAGAAGGTTGCGCAAGCTTGCTGAACTATAGGTGCGTTGACGGCTTTGAGTTTAATGGCACGTTATGAAAGGAAGGCATGGGGTCTAGTGATTAGACCAGGGCATCGGAGTGTCTCGATTCTCTTTTCAACTATTCTACGGACTTGCTTGGGTGGCTTTCAGTAAATCAGCTGAGCTTTTTGAAGCTCAGTTTGCTCATTCATAAAACTGCTTTAATATCTGTGGTCYAAGGTTGCTGTGTGCCTCCTGCTGTTAAAGTTAAAAACTTAATTACTGTATATTTCTATATTGCTATTATTGTTAACCACCTGTGTGTTCAAAAAAATGAGAGAGGGAATCAAATTATAAAAATGGACAATGGGTATCAGAAAATAACACAAACTGTAATTGCAATTACAGATATTTAGAATGAAGTATGGTACTCGCTGCCAGTGGTACACAACTGAAGGTCCAAATCAAGAGAAGCTATAAGGCTATCTAGAAAAAAATAGTTAATAGCTATTTATTATACTTTTCTTTGCACCAGTAAAACCGGTGTTGACTTATAATTTTCGGAAGTTTATTGCYATTCTAAATAAGTATATGTTAGTCCATTTCAAGGGGTCTGGCGGTTATTCATACGTTTTACCTTTTTACTGTTAAAATGAATGAAAAKCTATTGACCTTACTCGGAGCAACTCGGCAAAAGTTAAACTGCATCTGAAAAGCCTAGCRAGCCGTACAAAATAATTTTGCTTTTCCAAATATATTTTCTTCCTCTATTTTTCTGGCATCGCGTGGTATTTTTGTGTTCTCTGATTTTTAATACATTGGGAATATGGATTTTACAATAACGTCAATGTTATAAGGTGACATGTTTGTAGGGTTTGTGATTTTGTGATTCTGGTGGGTATCACTGAAGGTGAGCAGCAGCCCAGTCACAGCAGAGAGGGATTCTGGCTCCTCTTCTCTCCAGTTCCCTGTGCTTGCTCCCACTGCAGCACACAGTATGCACCGGCTCTCACATGCATTGAGCTCTTTGGTGAGCTGCTTCAACTTGCAAACCCTGCAGACAACCTTTTTTTCTTTTTTTTTTTTTTTTTTTTTCCCCTGCCGATTTARTTTTCGATTACATTAGCTAACTGAAACAGCCCCGGGAGAGATTTGACGGATGCCAGAGCGAGAGCAAGGGAACAGGCAGGAGTGTGTGGCTGGAGGAGGGGGGAGCAAGTTTGGTGGGGTGCAGAMGCAAAATGTTTTTGTGACCAGCTGGAATGACTTACTGCTGCCAGAACTGTATATAGCTTCTTCTCTTYGAATCGCCAGTTTCTCATTTTGTGGCAGATGTCAGCGTTGACAGATTTTGAAGTCTCTCTTCTTAAGTTTGCAAAGAATGTTTTTCCTTCTTTCTTTCATTTTGTGTTCCTTATTTGCTTTTTTTATTCTTCTACTGTGACCATTAAGTAAAATGGTGATGCAGGTAACAGAGCTTGTTTAATAATCCCTTGTCTGTACACAAAGGCACTCTTCTCCTCCCACTTTGTTCATACCATCCATAATCTCCAGAAGGAATCCTGTGGTACATCATTTCAAGTGGGTGGTCAGCCTGCGCATATTTGAGAGCTCCCAGATTTGCCTGCGGAAGCTGGAATGTCTGCAGCATGGGCTCTATTGTTCTCTCCACTTTTTAGATACTTGTGGACAACTGCATGAYACAACATTAAAAATATTCCCAACCATTAAACATTTCTTGTCTTTTCCTACTCCGTTGGATTTAGGGCTATTGTATTTTCACTTAAGAGTTTTCTACATAAATGGCAGGCTAGACAATTGCTTGAGCACTGGGCTGTACTTGGCCCCTTTTGCTGTCTCTTTCCATAAACACGTGGGTTAATCAGGTGTGACTTGCAAGGAGTTGCAGAATCTGAAAGGCACAAGAGCGGGGATGGAAGTTTCCTCGTAGAAATGCGTGAGCTCGTATGATGAAGTAATTTTTTTTTACTAGAACTGCACTTAAAAAAAAAATTATTACAATATGCTGATTTATGGGGCAAACTGTAACAGAGCACATTTGGCCGCGTTTTTCTGTTACCCTTTTATCTCTTTTAGACTTTAACGGCACTTCAAAACATGTTTTCTTGTTACCCTTGTACAAGCCAAAGGTGAGTCCAGTACCACGTAAATCCAGTTTGTTGTAAACTGAATCCAGTACTACGTAGAAGTTTCTTACTCAGTGTTTCTTTGTATCTCAGGTCACGTTAAAAATATTTTCTCCCTGATAGTCTGAAAGAAGCAGAAGGAGCCGTTATCCTCCTATGCTTTGACCATTAACAAAACGCTCACCATCGCTGAGAACTTTTATTGTCAATACATCCAAGCACAGAGACTGAGAATTTCATTAACTTATACTGTGCTGTTGACTCCGTGCCGTTTGTGGCTCGAGCTAGGATGTAGGAAAAGTCCTGGAGACATCTATTTGCTTTGTGTTTCTCTTCCTTACAAACTACCACACTTGCTCTGTGCAAAGGGGAAAGCTGAGTTTTTATTTTATTCCTGCTCAATTAGGGAACGTTGAACAGTTTAATCTAGGGGAACATCCGCTGTCCTTGCAGAATTTTGGAGCAGGCAATACATAACGATACTCACTCTTTCAACCGTCAGGTTTTTCAGACTTCTCAAATCTTTCATAATGCAGTAAAGCGAGTAAAACTTCCGGCTTGGTCACCACTAAAAAGATATGCTACTTCCAGTCTGCAGTTTTAAAACATGTAAGGATTAGATACGCACCTCTTTATGAAAAGATATTGCTAATATTTTTCTGTCCTTCGTTCTACAGGAGATAMGTGCTTTCTGTACGAATATTTTTTCAAATGTTAAACTACCCATTGGTAGAGCATGAATATTTTCCTTCAACCCTGTGATTTACTAGTTCACAGCAGTGTACTGTAAAGACTGAAACTCTCAGGAACGGTGAGAGGATGTAATATTTGTTGAACCCCAACTTTTCTAACAGGATATTTAAGGCAAGTTCTCCTAACCAAGTAATAGCTACATCCATAAAATCTCTTGAGAGCTTAGTCCAACTCACACTGGCAAACTCAGTGTTATTTGTCTGCTCCCTGAGAAGAGATGGTGCCAGTGAGCATTTTTTTTTAAACGTGTGCTGACATTACCCTTAAATCCTTGCATTTAGGTTATTTTCACCCAAATTACATTGGACTGTCATCCATCAATTTTGAATATGTTAATCAAGGACATTATTATGCACACTTGGAGTCTGTGTAATGTGGGCTGGCCGGGCCCTGGGGAGGTCTCTGGCCCAAGCTGATGCTGCCAGTGGGGCTGCCCGCCGGGACAGACCTGGCGTGTCCTGAAATCCCCCAAGGATGAGAGCCCCTTTGGGCAACCTGAGCCACCACCTGACTGTCCTCATGGGGAAAACATTTCTCCTTATACCCAGCCTAAAACTCTCTCGTTTGAAGCTTGTCTTTTGTCCTACTTCCACGCACCTCCACAAAAAGCCTGGCTCCATCTTCCCAGTAACTTCCCTGTAGGTGCCCAGGGCTGCTGTTAGACGTCTCCAAAGCCATCTCTTCTCCAGGCTGAGCAAGCCCAGCTCTCCTGAAGCCCGACAGACAGGGCATGCGCTCCAGCCATCTGACATGCTGGTCCAAGAAAATTGCTGCAATCGGTGTTTTGTTTAGTAAAACTTTCCTGATTTTTGGTACGTACTTGCCATGCACCTTGTAGCTGTTAATTTCTAACAGTGTTTATGCAATGTTGTTGCYGTTCAACACAACAGCTGAATAGCAAAAACTATTGGATTACCTAATGGATTACCTGAAACTACTTCAGCTTCTACGGTGATAAACTGTGCCCACCCATATTATGCAATTCCTGTGGAAAAAAGTATCTTCTGTACGATGCTATATTCTCTGTGTGGTTTCAGGGCACGCACTTGGCTAAATACTGAAAATGTAGAAAGCTTTGTGTGGTATCTTGAAAACATAGCATCCCACGTATTCCTTATGGTATTATACCGGGACAGTTTTTTTTAAAACTTTCATTACTCAATTTCATATCTTAAATTATTTCAAAGTATACTCTGAGATGTAAAGTTTATGAATTTTTACACCGTAAAATCTGCATGAATATTTTCCAGGGTATTTTTTTTTCTTCATTTTATATGAAACTGAAAAGTAATAGTAGTGATGTTGTATTTTGCTTTTTGAACAGATTATGGACAATATTTAGGTCTTCATTAAAAGTATATTAAAGAAAGCGAGAGTCAGCCTGGCTGCATTCAGCCTAACATAACTGTTGATTTAACCAAGAAGTTATTGTGTACAAATCAGATTATTTGGTTACTTAAACTTAGTCTTAAAACTATTGTAGAAGTACAGCTTGACCAGCTCCACATGTGGATAGTGGTCAAACATGTGGATAGCTTGGATTTTGTACTGGAGGGACATTCACATCATTTCATGTGTATTTGTACATGCATTTGTATTGACCAATGTATTGTTTTTACTCTCTTTAATTGGAATTTATTGCCGAGAACAAAACGGAAAACGCAAGTAATAATCATGTTCATATTGAAGTGAAAGAAAATGTAAAACAGCTAAATTTGACCAGTGTTTCAAATTCATGCTCTTTGATGAAATATTGAAGGTCAGCATAAATATATTATCAAATGCACATTTGTAATGAAAAAATGCTTTTATCCCTAACAAAAAGTAGCTAGCAGCTTGAAGCTATGTGAGGTTTTATTGTATACATCTAAATCCTTTAAAAGAGTTAATCTGTATGCTTTAGATGCTGMGATCTAAAAATATGTTTATTCTGCAGCTAGAATATGTTTCTACTGGAAGGAAAAAGGAGTAAGAATTTTGGTTGCTGAAATGCTCTTTTTTTTCTTTAATTCACATAGCTTACCAGAGCTTTTCATGTCCTTTTAAAGGCAATGAATTTTCTGGGGAATAATACCTCTTGCTTTGAACTGTCCAAATGAAATATAGGACTTCAGATAAAAAAGCTAAAGTCTGCCAGAAAAGATATCAATAGAATCCTGCAGCTTTTTGGTACAATACTTGCATGGGTTGAGGTGGGTTGGAAATAAAGGAAGGTGATGTGGACTTGAGTATTTCCAGAAATATCACACAATTGACGGTACTCAACAGCAGGTGCAAGCTTTACTGTTTTTCTATATCACCTATGTCTCCTATATTTAGCTCTGCGTGCGCCGAACAGTATTTTTTTCATCGTGTTGTTCAATGTAAGATGAATTTGGTTGCGCTTTCTGAAGTGACTAATTTACCTGGTGAATAAAGGGCTTCCTGCTGACCAGTACTTAAAAGTTTACCACATGAGGAAACCTTTCATCTGGTTTGAGGGTGTTTAGTACAGCTTAGTAGCCTTGGGCCGATGACATCATCCACTATGCCATATAAGGCTTCCTTGGGCAGAACTGCTCATTGCCATTTTGTTCTGTTATCGCTTTGCAGTGTTACTGAGTACTCGAAGATTTTAGCTAATTATTTGTTTATTCTACTTCAACTGTAATGAAAATTGTAGTTGTTGGGATAAAGAAAAGCTAAGTTTCTTATGATGATGCTGAATTGCGTATCTGACATGGCGAACAGTTTAAAAATAAGAATTCAGTAATTGAATTACAAAGGATGGTTGAGTTAGCTTTACTTYGGATAACTTCAGCTATCGCTGTTTTGTGTTGCTTGATATTTTTCATTTTTTTAAGAAAAAGGGAATGCCCATTTGTCTGCCAAATTAGCTGTATTATTTTTTTGTTCACACCTATCTTTATTTTGTATTCGCCAAAAATGATTTTGGTAACTTCTTTTCTGCACTCTTTAGATCCTGTCAGGAGCCTCACATCACAAGTCTTACAGGCTTTAATCCATGCATTAAAAGGGCCCCAAAAATCAGTATCTACCTAACTCCTTCCCAAAGCCTCACCTGAGCAAAATACACGAGAGAAGTTCACTTCGTAGTGATAACACAGTTGTGGCAACCAGTTTCGCAGTTTAATTAGGCTTTGGATGAAAATGGTTTTGTTTGGTTTAAACCTATTTTTGAGAACTAGGTGGAAGGAGGAAAATCTTTTCCATGTCATAACGCATTGTTTGTATCAAAGTGGAAATTCAACGTTGAATTTCATCTCACGTTTTTTTACCCAGTGACTCGGTACCATGAGATCATTCTGCAGTTCTTCCTTCTTTGACCTTAAATTCTGTGAATAATTTATTATCAGCAACAAATGCTATTACTTCACTCTTTTTTTCCTCCTCATGTACAAATATCTTGAGCAGCTTAGGTCCCAGTACATTATCCACTAATAATTTTTCTGCCATTATGAAATCTATCAATTTATTCTTACCTTTTGTTCCTATCTTTTACATAGGTATTAATCTATTTAAAAAAACCCACTCATTTGATATTATAGCACCTTAGTTGTTGGGGGGTTTTAAGAAACTTTGGTGAGAGAAATTGTTGAAAGGTTTTTTGGAAACAACCATACACTATACTGGGTGCTTCGTTCTTGGTCATATGCTTGTTTGCTTCTAGTAGCTTTATGAGATGTGATTTCTATGCTTGAGCGCCATGGGTTTTGTTTCTGTTTTGTTTTTAATTATCTACGCATCTACAAAGTCTAGGTTTTGTCTCATTATTGGCAATATATCTAGCTAGGAATTTCATACCTGTTGCTTCGTATTTCCAGGGTGTACTAGGCAGATGTGTTTAAATAGCAGTCACCTTTGGTGTCTTCATACCTGTTGTACGTTGGCCGTTTCAAGTAATGAGATAAACCACTGCAAATAATCCTACAATTTCTTATCTACCTTTCTATAAAACCAAACCCACAGAATATGTGATTCTATTAGTGATTTTTTTACAAAAAAAGTTATCATCAAAATACATATTTGGGTTTATTAAGGTTGCAATTTTTTTGATGCTTCAAATGGCTCTGTTCCTGAACACTACTCTTAGCTCTGTTTCACTGAATATATCAAAGGCTTAGAAATATGGGCTTGCTTTTTACTATTATTTACAGTATTTTTATTATTTATAATTTGTGTTATTAGTCCAATAAAAAAATAAGACTGTAAGGAGCGCTCATGTGAAGTATGCAAATAATTCAAATTCAGTGGAATAACGAGTGACCTCAGAGATATGTTTGTGCACTTTTTGCGTATGAATTTTGACAGATAAGATTGGCAGGCACCCTCTCCACCCTTCCAGCAGTTTTATGGCATAAACTGTGCATCGCGGGCTATCTACCTCCTCAAAATATGAACTGAAGAGCTGTACAGGACTCAGAGTACTCTGAGACTAAAATCTGCTTAGCATCCTGACTTAGCTGGGGACTTCAGTTTGGTATTTTGTTAAAGGTTACCCCGTATGCTTCTCTGAAATTTTTCCTGTGTTGGCTCCTGCTACCAATTGGAAAAGTATTTGGTCAAATGAATATTGTTTCAAAAATCAGACAACATCCAGAGAATCAAATTTCTAAACAATTCTGGCACGCAGGGGAGCGTTCTGCTTTTTCCTCAATTGTATTTATACAGAATGGTCACATACCCCATAAAAAACGGATTGTGTTTTTCTCTTTAGGAGAGAGTGATTTCTCCCTTTTAAAACACATAAATCTTTGAATCTTCCCAATTCGACAAAAACCCCTGTGTACCACAGTACAATTAGAGCTGTAGGGGAGTTAATTTTGTAAGCAGCAGCCGGACAGTGCGAGCGAATGGCTGTGTGCTCTGTATTCTGCTGTTGTCCTGGCACAATATTCCTTGCAAAGCACGGATCGAATGTCACTTCAGTTCACCGAGGACAGTGAAACATAATGTGAAAAGAGATTTCGGTCTTAGCTAACCTGGTATTTTACTTGTGGGTCAGAAAATATTCATTCAGGTTTGAATCACTGCAAGATAGGAAAGGATGGTCATAATAAAATGCTGTTACGCTTTAAAAACAACTTACTCGGGAGGATCAAAGAGTGAAGAACCCCCATGAACAAGTCAGGTATGATGCTCTACTCCCATGTGTCTGCTTTGTCCTTTTGTGAGCTCACACTAAGTTAATTGAAATTTATATGCATATCTCTTATTAACGTCACATAAGTTGAAAACCCGTAAGTGTGCTCAGGTAAGCCAAAAATCCCCCCAAACCCTGTGGCCAAATACCAGAAGCAACAAATTTACAGATTCAGGAAGGAATATGACTTCATTATAGTATGCTATCTTGGGATTTTTTACAAGTAGTTTCCTCACTATGTTATGAAATATATCTGTAGCATTACAAAAAATAAGCTAAATGTGAAATACAAATGAGCAGCGCATGGGATCAGGACTTCAAGTTTTTATCGCTGATTATCTCAAACTATGCAAACACACAAGCCACCCAGAACATGTGTTGTCCATACGAGCAATTTCATGCTAAAATTAAAAAGTAATGTCCTCTGCCCAGTAACTTTGTAAATTAGATACTAAATTTTTGGTAGGAACAACTAAAATCCTAACTACAAGGCTTAAAAATGGGGATATTTTGGAAAATCCCCACAAAAATCCAGATTCCCCCCCCCCCATAATATATAATATGTATGTGAACACCACTGACAGATCTGGAGCAACATACAGATCTGGTGGCTTGCATTTATATGTGGTTAGACCTACCAAGTTAGAGTTATTTACTAGCAGCTAGCTGGCAGAATCTCGCTTTTATAATAAATTTGTTGAATGATGTGAAAAATGATAGGACCAATCTTATGCTATTGTTAATGTGCCAGTGGAACTATGCCAATTTTTAAATCAGCTGAGGATTATCCTGGTCGTTTTCTGTTGTTCAACGTTTCTTTCTGATGTAGTTTAGAATTCACAGGCTCTGCAGAACAAAAGGCTAAATTTTTAAACACGTGATTCAGCAGGAGAAAAAGGATTTGTTGTATCCTTCAGATTAGTCAGATAAATCTCTGAAGCTGTAACTTTGGCTCCACATCCCAAAATGCCATTATTCATTGTCTTCCCATACTTCACTCCCGCTTCCCTACACGGCACTCCCAAGTGCAGTGAAATCTAGAGTACTACTTAGGGTGTGGGACCTCTCTTACCACCACTAGGAAAGGTGATCAAAGAAACAAGACGACTGAAATGAAGAGAGATTATTAAGATAATGTCTGGTGGTATACAAAAATTTATGTATATGGAAGGTGAAAACACCTAAAGCTAATAAGCTAAAAAATAAGCTAAACTTATTTAAGATATGGAAAAAGAAATACTCTGCTTTAACTAACTAACTATTCTGATGTTGATCTTGTCAGTGAGAGTCAAGACTAAAAACTGAGCTGACACATGACTATTACAAAAACAATCTGTGTTTATTAAGTGCTGCATGTTTGAATTCATTTATTTGTAGCTACTGATTTTACTGGTATTATGATTTGAAATTTATCTGTAACTGAGCATCTTTTAAAATATTGATGAATACCGTGGGGCAAAAATGATAACATAATCTTCCTGGAGTAACGTACAGATCAGTTTGCTCGGTGTGGTGCCAGCAGTCTGACTGCTTAACATTCATCTATGAATCCATCACTTGATAAAAAGCAAAGCAGTGCTGGGGTGGGGAAGCAAATGCAGCCCAAATACAGCGAGGAACGTCATACTTTCTGTTAGCATTAGAAACCTTATTCCTCAAACCAAAGTCATGCCCAGAAAACAAAATGAGAATTACTGCGGGGGAAAAAAAAAATTGAGAATCAAACAGAAAGCATAACTAAGCCATAACATAAAGCACTGTGTTACAGCATCCTCAGTGTGCTGCATGGCCCTGGATACCTCGCCTGAAATACAACACAGCAGAGCTAGAAGTACCTGGGAAAGGGCCAGAGCCAGAGAATAGCCCCTGTCCCAGGGAGAAAGCAAATGGCTAAAAGTGGTCAGACTGGGAAAGGATCCATCAAACTACAACTAGAACGAAGATGGCAAGCAGGGATCCGTTATYTACTCTTTTGTATGACCCACGGATTAGAAGATACTCCATGACACGATCAGATGAGCAGAAACAAGGCAAAATGAAACAGAGGAGGACACGCTTTGCCCTGCTACTACTATGTGTTGTAGAGTTCAAGAGATGTGAAAGGGGGTTAGAGAAACACGGAGGATGTGTCAGGGGGCAACACAAAACCTGGCTCTGGTGTTGGAGCTCTCCAGGCCACAGACCGTGGGAAGCCGGCAGGCCTCGCTAGCGGAATAATCGGTCTCCATCCAACCTTTTTCCTCATACTCTTTTTCCCTTAACCCTGTACTGATATCCTTCAGAAACGTGGTATTAGGCTAGACAGGCATTTTCAAGAGCCGTGTGCCCTAGCTAACCAAGTGAGGATTTATGCTACGTTAGGTCAGCCTGGCAATGGCTGTTTCTGTAAGTCTTGTGTTCCCCAGTATCTTCCTGCCTGCCCAAAAGCCTTCAGTGTCACCAGTGGTCGTTGGAAGACATTTGGCTGCCCCCTTGCTTCCGTGTGACCAGTTCCCTATACATAGATCTAGATGAAATGGGGTTCCATTATCTTCTACATACAATGCAGGACAGACGATGACAGCATTTATTAAGGCATCCTGGGTTCTTGGTTTGGAGACATACTATGCTTAAATGAGGAATACTTTTTATCTTAAATCACACTTAATGGCAGTTGAAGGTAAAATGTTAGCAAAGACACTCCCTCACAGTGAGGTCTGCTATGTTTATGGGAGTTTTGCAGTTCAGCTGCAGGACAGCCAGGATGCCACATTGCTCTGCTGCGGAGGACAGGAAAGATCGGTCAACTGTTCCGCCCTATGAGGCATTTGTGAGAAAAACGGTGACATGGAGCTCTACGCTTGCATCTCGGGGAATTCGGAGTGAGTGAGCAAACATGCCTGAAAAGAGGGGGGAGCTTGTACATCTTACGCTGTATGCCCTTCTCTACAATGTCTTCACTAGGACAGCGTTCTTCAGGGCTGATCCTGGGCAGCTCCACCAACAGTTTCTGGGTTTTCTTCTCACTAGCAGGACAAAGGAAAGCATAGATTCAGAATAACGGAACATGGGTTTTTTGGTTACAAGTATGACAGATGGCTGGACTTAAAGGTCTTGCCCAAAGCTTGCTTGAAATCAGTGCAAAAAATGACATGAATTTACATAAGCTTTAGCTACAGTCAACACCTCTGCATCCTAAATTCACGTGTCATACAGGAGATGGACACCAGCAACTGGGAGTCAAGACAATCCCCCAGGCATCTTCCATATATAAGGAAGGATTCTTTTTCAAAGGTATATTGATATAATTAATAATGCATATAAAAATCAGTCGTCATATTTCAGAGTTTTTGTACCAGCTCTTTGAGCTTTTATTTGATATTACTCTTTTTAGAAGAAATGAGCTTATACAATGCCACTTAAAATCATCTGAGAGTACGAGTCTAATAAAACCCCCCGTTCTGGGTTTGACTGTAGAAATGAGATGGAGACATCTCTGGAGCCATAAGTTAATTTCAATTGACATCACTGACATTTGCAATTTGAAGGACTGAGAATCTGCATTTCCCATGGGAAAAATCTTCCTTTGGAGAAGCTAAGTGGGCTTGGCCCAAGTGAGCTTTCTGACTTCTGTTGTTGCTTACCCAATCTTCTGATGTTTATACTTGTCTTACAGAACCACAGGAAGTCCTCCTACGCTATTTCTCTTTGTTTTCTGTCTTTTACACGTGATACGAAGTAAAAAGAGTCTACCCACTTAAGTACTAGTGTATAGTTCTTGTCAGGCTAGACTTTATCATAAGGTATGTGTTCATATCAAACCAATGTAAACACTAAGCACAGATCTTTAACCAGATATGGTAAATCTTGACTGATACTCAAAATAATCAATTGGTAATCAACTGATTTAGTTTGGCTATATCAATAGTCAAGACACTTTGCATAAATGTTTATGTTATATGCCTCTTCCCTTTCTTATGAGATGAGTCATGATTCATATTCACAGATAACGGGACTGGAAAAGGTTAAATAATTTGCTTTATTGTGCAGAATGTTCCTTGCAGAACCAGGAGAGGAGCTCAGACTGCCCATCTTCCAGAGTTACTGTAGAACTAGTCCCTGCCTTATAATTCAAATAAAGATTATAAAAAATTCTTTATGACAAAATAAAATGTAATGTCAAGCACATCTATCAGTTTAATCTTCTACTACGTGAGTTTTCATTGTTAGAATGAAGCAACTTCTCGGTGTTTACTGTAAATCATATTTATGCATTCCTTTCTAGCCCCACAAATGCCATAATTGACCTTTAGAGGAACTGAAAGGCTCCTTATTTGTTAAAGCACCAGCTCGCACATCTGGTTTTTGCTGCATCAGCTGACAGTGGTTGTAACATTAAATATGTTCACAGACCTTCATTTTTCACATTGGTGATGCTGTTTAAGATACTGTTACCGCATTAAATTTCATTTTGTGTTTGTTGAATAAATGAGAGAACTCCTCATCTTTGTGAATAAATTTTACTCTGCATTCATTTTATTCATTATCTGAGAATTTAAGTAGTTAGTATCACTACAGTTCACTGTCTTGGGATAAATTTTCAGTCTTTCTTACAGACTGAATAAATTTTGTTCGAGCTATAACTAATATAAAAAAAACCCCATAGCGATCATCAGAATTTCACCAATAATGAAGACAACTCATACAACTATCTCATATTTTTTCATTGCTTGGAGAGGAAAACAGAAGAAACAGTCTCCAGTATAGTTTCTTCATTTTCATACGAAAATAGCTAACGTATTACTATAAATATGATTTCAGATTTGTGAAGGGGAGTTTAAAGATGCTCTTCTCTGAGTGCTCAAATGTTGACTTTTTTTCATGCTGAAGAGTTTGATCTTATCTAGACTTTCATTCTGATCACTCTAGTTTTGTGGTACTTAGGCATACTTTATATCCAGAAATTACTATCTAGTCTGGATTTAGATTGATTATTAATATAACTATTCTTCATGGCAGCGACAAAGCTAGTGTCATGTTGGGTACTGTTGAGCTTCTATTAAAATCAGAATAGCTATTAGATTTTTTTATATTTAATGCTATTCTCTCTAAAACGTTGTGAGAACAGCTTATTGTCAAACCTATATAACAGAAATGTAATGCAGAAATAAAAATATATTGATTAAAAAAATCTTTTGTGTGTAACTATAGATTTAGATGCGTTAAACCTGTTTCCAAAAGATGACAGTACTGGAAAGACTACATTTGGTCACTTTGGAACTCGAGGGTCAAAATATTTTCATGATCCATTCCTAGCAATTATCCCACGATAAAAGATTTCACTCTGAAGAATTTCTATTATGATTTGTTGGGGATGAAAATATACATCCCGCTTATCCTAAATTTGCAGGTGTGCAGTAAAAACAAACTTAGTTTCAATGAAGAGGGCTTTTGTTGTGAAACAAATGGCTACGGCACTGTGATAGCCAAGGCAGAGTCTCAATACTTTTTTTACATGGTTGAATTAAAAATGTAAGTTTAAAAGCTTATGTTAAAATAATTTTGCAAAATCAAAACATCCAAAACGTAAGAAATTGTGCTTTTAAAGTTGACSATGAAACAAAAATTTCTTCTCTGTGAGATGAACCTTAATTGCATACAAGGCAATGTTTTTGCCTTGCATGGGTGAAAAAGTACGTGCTGTGTAATTGCAGATTGCATCATAACAGATGCAGAAGATGCTAATTCAGATTCTACAAGTAGCTCTAAAGTTGCCATTCCCAAGCTTTCAGGTAATTGATTTTCCAAGTACAATGAAGTTGTTCAATGAAGTTTTGTGTAGTTTGGGGTTTTTTGGTGTGGTTTTTTTTGTTTGGTTGGTTTTTTTTTCTTTTTTTTTTTTTTTTTTTTTTTTTTTTTTTTTTTTTTTTTTTTTTTTTTTTTTTTTTTAWTTRAWWKTWTKTCTCWAWTKCAKTACTKCAKTACTAATKCTAATTTTTACCAGCTGCCTGAAAAGTATTTCAGCATCTCACATGTACTGTGAGAAATGTAGGCTGTATAATAAGGATGTGCAACTCTAAATTTTGTAAGACTTTAAATGAAGGCAAACTGCACAGACAGACTGTAAAAATAATCAAAAAGACTAATACAGTTATATTCCTAAAATGCATTAAGGGTTCAGAAGTACTGGAGTATCTGCTGCTTCTTGTGGTACTTCATTTCAACACTTTTATTCATTCAGGATGGGAAAATAACTCAGGGACTGGTGCACTTTTGATTTTTTTAATCTGAAATATGGTCAAGGACCACTCGAGCTGAATTTGGGTTGTTCTGTCTATCTATATATTTATCTATATAACTGTCACATTTGAAATTATTTTTCTTTATTTTTTCAACTTCAGAAACTCCTAGAAGGACTGTAAGCCTTTAGCACTACTGTGTTTAAAGATTCTCTTTTCAGTTTTTAAATTGAAGTGACAAATATAACGGGAGCTATGCGGTGAAGTAGGATCATGCTGTCAGAGCCTACCGCTAAGAAACAGAAGGGAAGGAAATGATGAGAAAAATGAGCTGTGGGGAAATTCAGCATTTAAGGCTTTCACTTTTTTTCCTATATTTTTATCTTTAGTGTTCCAGAGGGCCATTGAGTTTCCTGTTAATTTGCTCTGCTTTTAGGTGGTCAGATGGTACTATCACTAGAGGACATAAAAATAACTGTAGCTCTTATCAGTAGCAAAAACCRAGCTGAAACACAGGTCAAAGTTCAATTTTTATCTTAATCTACAGGTCTGCTGGAGTACAGAGCTGAAAAATTGAATGTTAGCAGAGCTTATGGTTAGAAAAAGGAAGAAAATTATAGCACGTCACCTGGTGGGTCATTTTGATGTTCTCTGATCCTTGGTTTACAAGTGTGAAGGACTTAAAACCTTTGCGCTACAGGGGAAAGCAAAACTAGGATTTTTTTAAGCTGGATTTAGTTAGTCAATAGGGAAAATCATTTTGTATAATACACTCAAAGATATTCAGTTTGAGATGTTAAAAACTGATTCTATAAGACAGTATATTACTCTCTGTGATGAAATTTGTATGCGAGGTCAAAGGAAAACTGGTCGTCTTAACCTTATTTCAAAATCAGTTTGATCTGGTCTTTTTTTCTGAAGTATCCTAGGGTGTGGATTTTGCAGTCTGGTCACAATCCTGTAGCTAATTATTAATACATGAGAATAAGAGATTGAGATGCTTCAAAAAAAAATAGTACTGTCAAAGAACAGAAAAAAAAAAAAAAAAAAAAAAAAAAATTGTTCCTTTGATAGTAAAAATGCTATGTTTCTGAGTCTTCAAAGAATGGCACTTGGATGGTATCACTGGGAAACAGCCACTGTGCCTCACCATTTCCGGGGGGGGGGGAGCAAAAAATGCTCCTATTCAATGAGGGCTCTTTCCTGGTTAGCTTGTATATCTTGTGTGTGTGTTTTGTTTTCTGGCTTCAGTCTTTCTCAGATATATATGCATAATGAAAAGANCCCCCAAACAAACAAGCAAACAAACAAACAAAAAAACCCAACATTGATATGAAAGTATGAAAGCCATAATCACAAACATCTGCGGTCACATACGTGGCTGCGTGGGTTCACCTCCTGAAAATGACACAGTTAAATTTCTCTTGAAGGCAAGTAATATGGACAAAGGTCTATTTTTCAGAAAGGTATTCAGTCTATGCCAACAAGGCTCTCCTAATAGATTTCAAGGACTAGAAATTTCTATTAATTCAGTATCATGTGATGGGGAGCACGAGCTCTGAGCAGATGTAAGTGAAGTGTTCTTTGTACATTCAGCGGCTATTAGACCATATGATCGTTTCTTTTGGGCTCCGTTTCTCAGAGGATACAGTRGAAATCTGCTTTTTCCGGAAATGAGGATGAAGATGGGTAGTGATGAGCCATTTTTTATTGACTGATGGACATTTCTTCTACAAATGTGTTCATCATTAATCCTTAATACAAAATTTTAAAGCCTAAACTTCATTCAAATTAATCTTGTTTATCAAAAATATATAGATTTCCATAGTTAGAATTACAATACTTCCTTATGTCTGAATCTTTCCACACAGACTCCTATTTCTCTGAAATACCTGCTCTGGGTGATATAAGAAGTTGCAATTTCTTCTTTTTTTTATTTATTTTTATTTTTCTTATTTATTTATTGTAATCAGTGGGATTTGTTCAGAGATGCTGCAGCCTTTCATCCCTAGCATCCTCTGCCCAAATGTTCTGAAGGGATTCCCTCTTATCTGTCAGCAGCCCAGACTGCTCGGGAGCTCAGGCAAGTCTTGTACTATAACCTGAAGATGACAAGGCGCAGATTTTTTTTTTTGGTGTGCGTTTTAGAAAGACAATCCTCAGTCCAGGAGCTGCTGTTCAGGCAGCTCTGCCTTGTGCTCTCTTTAATTAGCTGTCTGCTCTTATTGCAAACTGCTGCTGCAGTGAGCCTGTGGATGGAGATTTTCTCTAAGATAGTGTTGCATTGCTCCAGCAATGTTTCCTGGCTAGAGCAGAGCTGCTCTGCCGGAGCACTGCGTGGGATCTCGGGACCGTACACAGGGATGCAGGGACAGGCCGTGCTAAAGCAGCTTAGCTACAGAGCAGCGTACCACTGAGATAAGTGACTTTTTTTTTCTTTCTTTCTTGTCTCTCTGCAAATTGAAGAAATATCTCTGACGGAAAGATGACATTTGGAAAGAAGCAGCAGYTTTTGCTCTGTAAGAGGTTGTGCAAACCTCTTTCAGTTTAGGGAATTTCAGGGAGTCTGAATATCTGTCCCCAGGGAAGCCCTGGGGCTGCTCTGAGCACATCAAGGATGAGCTTAAAGCTACATTGGTCTCTCTTTTCCCATAAATCCTGTCTTCTCTAATACCTGTTACCCACGGTGTAACACAGAAAAAAGTGTTGT
Organism: Phoebastria nigripes; assembly: GCA_035582835.1. Classification (NCBI taxonomy): domain Eukaryota; kingdom Metazoa; phylum Chordata; class Aves; order Procellariiformes; family Diomedeidae; genus Phoebastria; species Phoebastria nigripes. The sequence goes on from JAYKAV010003199.1 coordinate 2,384,038, forward strand.
GTAAAAAATCATGACAAAGATGTGTTTGGTAGAACTGGGGAAGAAGTACTGGTCGTATGCGACTTCCTATTACATTTTGCAGATGATGTTAGGAAATCCATGTAATAGTTGAAATATCAGTTCATTGRAATTCAGATTATCTGATTATTTAGCTTTTTGTGAATATTTAAACTTAATAGGGGACATGGTATAAGAAAAAAATCCATCAGGAATAATTAAATACATAATCCCATACTGTATTTCTGTGAGTCCCTMTGAGATCTCTTTGGCAAATCTGGGATACTCTCCCACAGCAAAGTTCTGTCTTATGGTGGCTATAAAATGTCATGCCTTCTGGCTGTGGCAGTGTAAAAATGAAACGAGGAGCCTTGTCTTTGAATTATGGGGGGGGGGAAAAAGAATAAACTATCCAGAGAAAGAGCAAGATCCTTGTAATCTTTCACTACATCCCATGAATACTGGAGTGAATCTGGCGGGGGGGGGGGAGGTGGTTGGTTGGTTGGTTTTTTATTTATTTGATTTGCTTAGTAAAGTAATTGGATAAAGARGAAAATATTCATTCAAGCTGGTAAAACTGTACCAAAACAAATGATGAGATCCCATACACGCTTGCTGTCCTAGTTATAAATAAACTCAGAGCTCCCTCTAGTGAGATTTCAAAATAAAATGGTAAGTTTTTTCTGTGAGTTAGTAAGTTTTAAAGTAAAATCAAACATTCCATTAGTCCATCAAGCAAAAACAATTAAGCAAATCCGGATAATTAATTTAAATCACTTAGGAGGTGCAAAAATATGGGAACATTTCCTCTGTAGTTCCCTGTTTCTCACCCCCCCAAAATGTTGTAACCGATTTCCAGTCACTGTGTCTCGCTGTTTCTTTTCTCTTTGACTGCCTCCGTGGACTATTTATAAACAAGTTCCATAGTTCAGGTTCAGCTTGGGAATCATAAGCAATTTTTTTTTACTCTTCTGAAGTACAGTATCCCAATGATTTTGAGCCTGTACACTTGCCAGATGTGTTTTCTCCTGAGTTTTCCATTCCTTCCTGCTCCCAGTCGTTAGCGTGYGAAATGCCTTTCCTGTGATATTTTGGTGCTTCAAGGCCTGATTTCGGTAGGAAGACAAAGAAGCACTGACAACTGTGAAGATGAAGAATTGTCAAGGAGTCCTTCAATTAGGTTAATTTTGGCTTTGTTTTGAGAAACGGGGGGGAAGAGAAGGCTCAGATTGTCAGTTGATATAAATAAACTCTATTTTAGGCCCAAATCAGATCTGTCCCAAGTCACTTAGAGGGGAGCAGTATCCGGTCTGCCTGTGTCTAGCCATTTTTTTTTCACTCTGTCAATGCCCAGAGAGCCCAAACAAAATCAGACGCTCACTATAATAGGAAAGGCTCGTACAATTTGTATGAGAAATAACCAGTGCTCCAAAGTCATCATGAGCTAAATATAATATAGATCAGACCTAGGGGAAAGGAAAGTGGTATTATCCCATTTGATAGAAAAAAAAAAAAGTTGGTACTACTTCCATAAAGGAATCAAGGGTTTGTCCTCACTGTTGGGTAGAGGTACATATGGGCTCGCTCTACCTAGCCCTGAGCTTCCTTGTCTGAAATAATAAAACCTACTGGGAGGAAGGGTATCTCCGTTTGGGTACAGTCGTCCGTCAGTGTGCTTAAGTCTACTGGACTCTTGTTTTGCTGCCTCAGAAACAGATGAATCAAGGTGTTCTTATTGACTGCATCTGACTTAGATGCCCCTCTCTGCTAATAGGCATTCTTTAGTTTTTATGCCGCCGATATGTAGCCCTAGCTTAAGTCTGAATCCAGACAAGCTTATTTCTAGCTGTCCTGACTGTAGGCTTTGATCATGCTGGCATTCATTAAGCTTGCTTCTCCTACTCCAGAACCTCAGGTCAGACTTTGTTAGGAAAGTTCAGAATTTAATTGCAGCTAGTAAATGCCATTCATCACTGAAACTGCATAAGCAAACACCTTCTAGGGTTCACTTTTAAAATGAAATACCGAAAAAGTTTGGATTGACTGAGTGCYTGTGCCAAATTAACTGTTTAAGAGGGACTGGAGGTATCAAGAAGAGGTTCTGGGTTTTTTCTCTAAGATTTTTTTAAAATGAAAATAGCATGGATGTTCTCTCTTAAGTTATCTACCCCTAGTTAGCTTCACAAAGCTAGTCTGCGTTGACTGTGTTATTAACTGATGCTTTCAAAGAGTCATTTCAACTTGAACTGATTTATATGACTCCCTAATCATATCACATCTCTGCAGGATGAGCAGAGCAGTGCAGCTCAGCCACGCTGATCTTTGACCCCAGTGTATCTTTATGTCGGAGAAATGGAAATACGATTCCCAGCAGCTGTTTCTGCTAGATACATTGCAGTACCAGATTCTTTCTTTTAGGGAATTTTTGTCTGGATATCTGCAGGAAGACTTTGGCACTCCTTTGTTCCCTATGTGATCAGGAGATATATCTGACTGAACCAACATTATTTAGGCTTCAGTATGTGATGCTTTATAGGCTCCTTTTTTTTTTTTTCTTTCTTAGTCTGCATATACTCTTGGAAGAATATCTGCGAAGTTGATGGTTTTATGATATGTTTTCCTTAGGAAGCATATAGCACGTATAATGAAACTTGCCCTTTGACTTACATTCTTTATCTTAAGTTCATTTTTAAGGTTGTTTCTTGCATGAGAGTTTGAGATGAAATCTTTTTTAATGGGCGTTTCCCAAGTGCTGTTAGTAAAGAACTCTATGAAGAACTGGTGCAGACTGGGGAAATAAACAATTGTATTGGGAATAGTTGTCAGGACCTTATCCTACTGATTTCTTTCCAAAGGTCCCTCTGAGGACCCTTTCTATAAGGTCATGACATCTAAATGTTCATATTTCTGATTACTATTTTCGTGTCCTATCCAAAGAATCTGTAGGAATTGTGCTGCTGCAAGCTCTCTCTTTAACTTATTTGATAAGGAATAAATAAACCTGTGTTATTTAAAGAGAAAAATTTAGAGACATTTTGGGAAAAAGATTCTCAGCGGTTTTCTTTCATGCTATAATGCTACCTCTTGGATAATGGAACAATAGTGTGTTACTTAGGGAGGTAAAAAGATGATAGAAAGGTTTAAACGTGTTTTTGCAAGCTATTTTAATGTCTCTAAAATAATAAAATTTCTTTCAATAAACTTCTGCACAAAAACAACTTTCTGGCAGATTTTCCAAGAGAATGGCCTTTGGACTATTTTAGGTAAAATAGGTCAGTTTACCTAATGTTGAAATAAGAATTAGAAAATACACAAAGGTGATGTTTGTTGCTTACATCTGGAGTGATACTTTCGTACATTGTACGATGATGGAGTTAATCTTTTGACTCCTGAGAATTCAGATTAAAATGATTGAAATTAGGACTTTTTTCTTTCTACGTATGGTACCATGAGGAAAAACATTGTTGTTACTGAGCCAAATATCCTGCTAACCAGAGGCCGCAATTTTACCCATGGTAACACAAAACCATGAAGAGGGCCTGATGCTTTCCGTTAGCGCCAGTGAGGGTAGAACTGTTAATTTCATTTGCTGTTTTGATCCGCTGCCGTAAATTTTGTGACAGAAAGTTGTTCTAAAACTTTCCTTCTGTGCTTATTGGCTAAATAAATCAGAGGCTAGTAAAATTCTGATCAGATAATAGTGCAATCAAAAAGGAACACGTACAGAGTACGGAAGATCAACATTTGTCTTTAAGTGCAATTGAACTTGTACATGAAGTAAAATAAAAACGTGCTTCTATTTCCAATTAATAAAGTAAGGACACCATTTAAGTTGATACTGTTGAAGTGACAGTAGACATGAGAAAAACACAAGAGCATGCTGAAGAGCCATTCATTCCCCCTGAAGCTAGAGTCTCACAATTTTCCATCTAGCTGATAGGAGAGCAGTAGAAATCACTCGGCCTTGCGGCAAGATAACTCTCAAATAGTAATAATTCAGCTGTTCAAGCCAGTCTTGTTCATTTCTAACGATTACTGGCTTGAGTGAGCCAGTTTTAAAACTTATACTGTTCCCTGGGAATACATTCTGAAATAACCATTATATTCCCATTTTACTTAAATCGTTTTTCTTTTAATAGAATCGTGTTTCATATTTCTTCATTTTCATACCATTAGTCTTCATGTGGAGAATAGATTCAATTACCCTTTTGGGTGTCTGCTTTTAGATTTACGTTTGTAAATTGTGATAATGGATATTATCAATCTCTTCAATTAGTTTCTACGCTTCTAAAAAGTATCCAAATGAACGTATGGGAAGATTTACTGAAAACTGAAGTGTAACGTATTCAGGTCAAGAACGGTACATGTGACAGTAAATGACATCCTTTACTTTTCTGTTCTTTGACATCATCACTTTTGGCAATATCACCTGGGCGCATCCTCAAAACTCTGCAGATTCGCACACAGAAGTTAAACTTGTATGGCTGAAAAGAACCTCATGGGATTTAGCATATCATAGTTTCTTATTCTACTTTGTGCCCCAGGCTTTCTGGTTTGCCAGGATGACAGCAGCCCCGTTGCTGTCACCCTCTCCCAGCTAGAATTATTTAAATGTTATGATCTTTATACTAACAGTGCAGAAATTATTTTCCTGTTGATGTTATTTACAGAACTATCCAAGGGGAACATGCCATTTCTAAAGGAACCAAAATTTCATCCACTGGAGATTTATTATGTGCTCTAACAAAGTATGCTAAGGTAGTATCTTTGATTCTAGCTTTTATCATCCTAGGATGACAATGTGTTTCATGAATCTCGAAGCATGTAAAGGAGCATGTGCCTTTAATAAGCCTGACTGCTTTCACTGGGAGTCCACCTGAGCTTCTACAGTTTTTTCCAAAGCCCCAGGTTTGCTGATGTTCGGGCCTATGATTTTGATTTACCTATTTAATAGAAGTTAAGTTCTTTGAGAATCCTGATTTTATTCAGATATGTTGTTCTTCTTCAAGTTATGAATGTTCTCTACTAAAAGTGAACAATTAATAATTACGAATGCTGGACACACTTGTGAGAYGATCCTTTTCTAAAATGCTTATCTAAATAGACATTTCTGTTTCAGAGGGGGGAAAGCCGAAGCAAAGAGAGAGAAGGAAGTGTCATATAAACAGGAGGAATATGAGTTTGAAGGCTGCTGGTAAGCTGCTGTACGAGGACGTGTTGCTGGCTACATTCAGAGAGCACTTACTGGTACCTGGGGTGGGGCTGCCAAGGCGATCTAGACCTCAGGACTGAGCTATTGAGGCTCTTTGACACCACGCAGCCAACCTGCACTAGTATCATTTTCTCCTGTTGGTGCTGCAAAGAAATAGGAAGCCTTTAGCTCTGCCACATGTATTAAAAGGAGTTCTAACAACCGGTCTCTGTGTTAGCAGGGGAAAACTCATTGGTTTTTCATTTTGTTTTGTTTTTTCACTACTGCTGTGATAGAATTATTTCTCGTCTCACACTCCGGTGCAACGTGTGCTTGGTGTGTCTGTGGGGACCCTGTTGGCCCAGCAGACTAACTCGCAGGACGCAGCTGAATTCTGTAGTTGCCTATGCTAAGGGGCCTGAAAAGAAACTCTGGACTTGTCTGCCAAAAATGACCTTTCARTAAGGACCGTGGGAGGGTGGAAGACAGCAAGGTCAAAGCCAGACTGGATTAGGAATTACACTTTTGTTATTGATTGGGAAGCTTAGTACGTCACACACAAATCAATTGCTTGGTATTTCTCTCACTGATACAAGGAGAATTTAACTCCCAATGCCAAGTGGAACAGCTCCAAAGGACACGCTGATCGACACCAGTTGGTAGCCTGCTGGTTACRCCACCCTTGGGGGACGACTGAGGCTGGTGGTCCTTGGTCCGCATCACGGTGTGAGGATTTACAAACGCCTCCCGCTACTGTAGTGAGGGCCTGCATTAATACAGCAGGCTGCCTTTATCAAATAATAAAATTTGTGTGCGTCTTCATATTCAGTGCTGTATCAAAGCCTGGTCAAGCTACTCACTCAGTACAGAAACACTGACCATTGAAAGGCTAATAGAAACGTTCATCCGTATCCCATGTTTGTGGGTGTAAGAGTACAACGTGCACAAACAGCRACTCGCTGGGTATTGTCGTGAGTTGAGCTGCCCTTAGCAACAAGATTATTCGGATGCTAGTTTTAAGATCAATAGTTTTAAGATTATCGCACTTTAGAGCATGGACTTTGTTATTCACAACCATTTACTACATTTTAGCTGCTTAATGTATGAAAATGGCTGTTTAAAAACTCTACCTTGTACTTTATGAATAACACYACTTTTTCATGCGTTTACAACAACTTGCACAAAATTAAATGCACAAATTTGCCCAAATGCAACTGAAAACAGTGAACTTTTAAAATTTCACATACCTTTATAAGCAGCAGGAATTGGAAGTACATCATAAGCACATATTTCTATACACAGGTAAAATTCTGTAATTCCACACTTCTGTCGGCTGCAGTAGACCTGAGATGGCATCCTTGTTTCCCAGGGCAGTAGGTTGGACTACTGCTATGTCCGCAGCTGCCGTGGTATATGGATGTCGTAGACCAGTGGCAAGTAACAAGTAAGGGCTGTATGCTTGGCAAGTCATGCAGCTGTATCAATCTGTCCAGCCTGACTATTTCTACAGAAGAACCAGAACTCTCCATCGTCCTATCCTTTGCACTCAGTCTCTCCACTCACGTGGCTTTTAGGAGCGTTTGAAGAGAGAGAGCATTGTTCTGGGGACAGAGGGATGGACAGATGATGTTACTTGCGGTGGAATGAAGGTAGTCCTTTAACAGCTGTCTTTGGTATTAACGTATTCTCTAAATAAAATGTGGTACGCAGAAACGCTGCGTATCAGCTCCCAGGTGTTGTAGAGGCGCAGCGGGGATTCCCAGTGAAGAAAACACTAGCCCTGCTCCTAGAGAGAGGTCAAACTACTGACATGGTTAAAAGAGAAAGACTGTGTTGAGAGAGTCCAGAATGTGTTGAAACAAAAACAAAATAAATGTTGGCTTACAAAATTATTCAAAATTGAAAACGCTCCTAATAAAACAGAGTAAGTATTCAATATGTTTTCACTATTTTCTCTCTTCCTTTACTGTGAATTAATTTTTGCAGTAGGAATTCTCTGTAAATAACGTTAAGCACTGTAAACATCAGGCTACAGTTATAACCTGGAAAAACAACCAGCCAAAACAAAACGCAAAGAGATCTCTCAAAGGCAGACACCCACTGAACAACAAACTCGAGCTAAGTGTGTAGGGCAGGATGCTCTTTTTTTTTTTTTTCTTCCCCCCAAACACGCTCAAGATACGCCCTGTTGATCTAGGAATACAGCTGGTCCATAGTGGTTACACATAGATGTTGATAAACAGAAGATATGCATGGATTCAAACGAGCTGTTCGATACACTTCTAGTACTTCCCAAGTCCCAGGGCTAATCATAGAATGATTAGAATGGTTTGGGTTGGAAGGGACCTTTAAAGGCCATCTAGTCCAACCCCCCCCCCCCGCCGTGGGCAGGGACATCTTCAACTAGATCAGGTTGCTCAGAGCCCCGTCCAACCTGACCCTGAATGTTTCCAGGGACGGGGCATCTACCACCTCTCTGGGCAACCTGTGCCAGTGATTCACCACCCTCAGCGTAAAAAATTTCTTCCTTTTATCTAGTCTGAATCTACTGTCTTTCAGTTTAAAACCATTACCCCTTGTCCTATCGCTACAGGCCCTATTAAAAAGTACTAAATAAGAGAGGAGGAAAGCATTTTTACTGTTATTTTCTTGGTATATTGTTCTGGGTTTTTTAAAATTGTTCATTGCCCAACCTTGAAAAGAACTCCTAATGAAGCAGCTAGAAGGGACTTTAATGCTGACAGCCAACGATGATTGGAAGAAAGGGGTCCCACAGCAGCAAGGCGAGTGGCTGCCCACGTTTGTGTGGGAAGGCAGACAGGCGGCTGCAGGAGAGGTGGAGGAAGAGGAGGCAGCGTTGGCAGCGTCAGAGGGRGAGCACCATCAGCCGCATGGTAGCGATGCCTGTCGCTCATGTGGCTGATGGCGTGGAGCCCATGGAGGTGGATCCACCGGAGCACCAAGAAGAACTGATGGAAGTGGATCCACATCCAGCATGGCTCCCACTACACCGTGCCAGGGCTCCCCTCTGTGATGCCATCAACACAGCGTCACGGCAGCGCGTGGCCAGCACCCTACCCTCGGCCCAGCCTCCGCACCTGGTATTAGCTGGGAGGCCCGGCCTCTGTGCCTGGCCATCCTGCAGGCTCACCCATTCCATCTTCCGGCTTCAACAATTATTTTGTTGATTGCCCCAGGTGGTGTGAGCCCTTCTTTCCCATCCCCCACGCCTCCTGAAGGGGTGCCATCTCCTCTGCTCTGAGCCCCAAGAAAAGGGGATGAGACGACTTGGCTTCCGCCAGGCTGCTGTGTCGGGGCGACAGGAGTTGTCCCTTAAAGGGCCACCGAGGTCCCTGGAGCCTGGAGGTGGGGTTTCTTCAGTCTGAGGATGAGAAGGTTGCTCGATGGGTGGTTGAAGATGAAGCCAGACCCTCCACGGCGGTGCACAAAGAATAGCAACAGATCAAGCAAAGAAGTTAGRGAGACAGGTGCTCCTTTGGAGAAGCAGAAGACTGCAGTTCTGCCAGGAAGAAGTGCTGGCCATCAGCATTAAGGTCCCTTCTAGCTGCTTCATTAGGAGTTCTTTTCAAGGTTTGAAACCGTCCTGAAGGGCAAAGGGGTCCAGGAAGGCTGGACGTTCTTCAAGAAGGAAGTCTTGAAGGCGCAGGAGCAGGCTGTCCCCATATGCCGTAAGAACAACTGGCAGGGAAGACGACCGGCCTGGCTGAGTGGGGAGCTCTTGCTGGGACTCAGGAAAAAAAGGAGAGTTTACCACTTGTGGAAGAAGGGGCAGGCAACTCAAGAAGAGTACAGGGATCTCGTTAGGTCCCTCGCAGAGAGGAAATTAGAAAGGCAAAAGCCCAGCTAGAACTTAATCTGGCCGCTGTCATTAGAGACAATAAAAAATGTATTTGCAAATATATTAACGACAAAAAGAGAGCCAAGGAGAATCTCCATCCTTTATTGGATGCGGGGGGGAACGTTGCCACCGAGGATGAGGAAAAGGCTGAGGTACTTAATGCCTTCTTCGCCTCAGTCTTCAATAGTCAGACCAG
>JAYKAV010003199.1:2393875-2434684 GCA_035582835.1 Phoebastria nigripes
GGCCGGTCTTGTTCAATATCTTTATCAACTATCTGGATGAGGGGATTGAGTGCTCCCTCAGTCAGTTTGCAGACGACACCAAGTTGGGCAGGAGTGTGGATCTGCTCGAGGGTAGGAAGGCTCTGCAGAGGGACCTGGACAGGCTGGATCGATGGGCGGAGGCCAACTGTATGAGATTCAACAAGGCCAAGTGCCGGGCCCTGCACTTTGGCCACAACAACCCCATGCAATGCTGCAGGCTTGGGGAAGAGCGGCTGGAAAGCTGCCTGTCGGAAAAGGACCTGGGGGTGCTGGTTGACAGCCGGCGGAATATGAGTCGGCAGTGTGCCCAGGTGGCCAAGGCGGCCAACGGCATCCTGGCCTGTATCAGAAATAGTGCGGCCAGCAGGAGTAGGGAAGTGATCGTGCCCCTGTACTCGGCACTGGTGAGGCTGCATCTYGAATACTGTGTTCAGTTTTGGGCCCCTCACTACAAGAAGGACATTGAGGTGCTGAGGCGTGTCCGGAGAAGGGCAACGAAGCTGGTGAAGGGTCTGGAGAGCAAGTCTTATGAGGAGCGGCTGAGGGAACTGGGACCGTTTAGCCTGGAGAAGAGGAGGCTGAGGGGAGGCCTTATTGTGCTCTACAACTACCTGAAAGGAGGTTGCAGCGAGGTGGGTGTTGGTCTCTTCTGCCAAGCAACTAGCGATAGGACGAGAGGAAATGGCCTCAAGTTGCGCCAGGGGAGGTTTAGATTGGACATTAGGAAAAAATTTCTTTATTGAAAGAGTGGTTAAGCATTGSAACAGGCTGCCCAGGGAAGTGGTTGAGTCACCATCCCTGGAAGTATTTAAAAGACGCGTAGATGAGGCGCTTAGGGACATGGTTTAGTGGGCATGGTGGTGTTGGGTTGACAGTTGGACTCGATGGTCTTAGAGGTCTTTTCCAATCTTAATGATTCTATGATTTGCCCCTAGTCCGATTTTTCCTTATTGTTCTCCTCATAATTTAAGTTTGAGTTTACGAAACCCATTTTATGAAAACTCCTTTTTCTTTTTTTATTGCTCTAATCTTTCAAAAGAGTTTAAACTTAATGCAGTCTTCACAAAGGAGAAGGCTGTTTGCCAATGGCTTTGTTTCAAGAGTCAGATTACACCATGTTTTCCAATTATTCAAAATATTAAGAAGCATATAGAGGGCAATAAAGTCTATAAAAGCATCTTACCTGCCTTTTATTTATATATACATAYAAAAATTTTGCTTTCAGATCAATTTTCCTAAATATTTTGTTTCTTCTTCACACTTTGCTATATTTAACATCATATAGTTTCTACATCCTATCTTTTTTTCTTTCACCTTTTAAATTACAACCTGCGTGTTTGGAATCTGCCTCAATCCCTTAGACTTACAGGATATAAGGGGCGTGCACATGTTTGCGTGTCAGTGAGTGTGTAATCAACTTTTGCTAGTAATTACAAATGATATTCAGGTAGTTTATCTTTATTTTGCTCTCCAAATATGTCTTTCTTTTGGTAGATGCTTACAGGAAAAATTATATTGGAGAGACGCAATTTGCAAAGATATTGCAGATAACTCGATGGAAAATCGAAGCTGACCTCCTTTCAGACTTTGCTGATCTTCTCAGCACCACCTATGGCCTGAATCCAGCCAAGTTCCTGCCCCAGTTTCCATTTCTGTAAGCAGACGTACCCAGATCAACCTCAGTCCTGCAAGTGGGCAACCCCACGCCTGTTTTACTGCTGGAGCCTGGTGCTGTCAGCATGTTTACACAGCCCCTCAGCTGAACRTAACTCACACTGAGCACAGCTCCTCAGAAATTTTTTTTAATGCATTTAGCATGTATGCACCAGCGTTCCCGCTTCAGCAAAGCAGCTGGGTAGGTCACGGGCCGGGAAAAGAAAAATGTAGAAGCTGTCGTAGCTGTCTGTGATAGCAGGGGGACAACACCGTGGTCTTAAAAGATTCATTGAGTGCTGTGTCTCAGAGCATATAACGGAGTGTAAACCACCCAAATTCCAGGTGTCTCCTATCTACCAGATGTTTCCTTTTTCTTTTACCACAGCTATTCTAGGAGGCACTGGTTCGTATAAATTATTAAGTATTTATCATAGCAGCAATTTTCACCCAGCTGAAATCACATGTCATCAAATACCTTCTCCTGTGGTCACATAAATATTTAATTGGTGTGAAATGGACTTGGGGAGAGCAGAGATCTGAATTATTTCTTATACTTTCTAGAAGAACATTTCTCATGAGACTCGTGGCTGTTTGGTGCTGGTAGATGCTGGGAAAACAGGAGGAAAACCTAGGACTGAATGCCCAGGTGTGGGTAGGGTGCAGATGGACAGGTCCAAGGCAAGGAAGGCATAGAAATGAAACATTTGGGTTTCTTTGAAAATTATAATATCCTTAATATCTTGTCTCTCCCTCACTCCACTGCTTGTTAAAATAGGGATAACCTTAGCACTGTTGATCCCTAGAGGACAAAACTCATGGATCATGATGGTATGCGTTTTTTAAGTTGTTCCTTGCAATTACTTGTAACTGGATTATTTTTGTCGCTCTTGGTTGTGATTTCTGGTTTCAGCAGCTTCTGTTTCAAAAAAAAAAAAAAAAAAAGCTGAGATTTTCACCTACTGGTATCTCTTTCAAAATACAAAGCTGTGGTTGAAAAACAAGAACCAATAACAGTGAATGGTTCGATATTTTTTAAATGAGGCCAGATAAGAAAACAGAAGCAGGGCTCTTTTGTGGAGGGTAGCGTAGTTCCTACCAGCCCCTGCCTTCTGCATCCAACGGTCTACTTCCAGCCCACCTAGCAATGGGAAAATCTGCATCCATGTTATTGTCATGCTATCTCCGTGGCATCTGTGTAGTCCTCTCCTTCCACCCTTCTAAGGGAGGCTACGTCAATATACTTCATGGGCTGCTTCAAGTCCTGTGTCTTACCTGTTTTTGAGAATAAATCCATCTCTGTGCATAAAATGCTCTAGGTGCTAGGTTGGTAAAGCTGCATGAGCACAGAGGCAGCGTGAGCTATCCCCTGCAAAGGAGGAAGAGCAGTAGCTGTCAGCTGTTCTCTGACAGGCTTTTTTTTTTTATTTTTATCACTCATGCTCGAGTCTGTTTACACTGAAAGGAGGACCCCATGGCACAAATAACTCAGATAAATAATTAACTGATTTATCTGAAATAAATCTAAGGCTCTCCGGGAAGTTGCAGCATGCTTCCTCTTCCTGATGCCTCTCCCGAAATCTGCATCCCAGACAAAAGCGGTGGCATAAAAATGACAAGTGCCTCATATTCAAACAAGCAGCTGTTGCAGGGAGATATCAGTGAGCATTTTCCTCCCACCATACTTGAGCATTGTTTTGCGCATTTTATTTCTCCGGTACTGACAGAAGGTTAGAAATGAAAGTCAGAAAAAAGTTCAACCATCCAAGCCCACATTCCTCATTTACCTCCTGTTCTCGTCTGCTGCTCTTTTCTGTGAACACAGGCTCCTTTTCACAGCGTAAACAGTTTCCCCGTTGCRACTCCTTTCCTGCAGAACAATTCATCAACACCAAGATTAACTGATTTATGTTATTACCATTTTTCCTGCCACATGTCACCAGGGTGGTCCTCCCTTTTAAGTCCAGGGAAGAGGTCCAGATACACAACGTTTGTAGCAATAGGGATTGCCTTTATTTGTGTACATTCCTAACAGGATAAACAGTTTACAGAGAGTATGCTGTGATTTTTCTTGGGGGTGGGGGGAAGAAGAAAAAAAAAAAAAAGATGTTAGAGCCATAATTTTTAAAGGAACAGTGAAAAACTTTAATTCGGTTTAACCATTCTTGATAATGTTAGTTGAGAAGTTAGATTAGTTCTTTTAGGCTTATTCAGTTCTTGTAACATTTTGTTCAGAACAYGAATACATCTATATATTGGTTTTTATGCACATTTTCTTTTTTTTGGCTCCTTTTCCATTTAATTCTTCCATGAGCCATCAGCAAACAGGAAATGGATTTATACTCTTTCTTTTCTCTAAAGTTTACTATTACCTGATTTCTCATACAATGTACTTCTGACTTTCTTGGAGGGTGGTTATCTTGCAACCTCCTGAGCTTAAAGTATCGGCTGCTCTTTAACGGGGTGTGTTTCCTCTGCTCCTCACCCTCTCTATTACAGATACATGGTTTGTTCTTGCTGTTGCTTATCACGCTAGTATTATATTCTTATGATACTATCTTTATGACTGGTACAAATCTGCCCTCATAAAAAGGGAATCTCTTTTTTGCAATATCCAGAATTGAGTTCAATTCTAACATGCCAAGAAATTCTATATTATTATTTTCCTGGAGACTGAATGCCTGAAAAGCAGATGTCATCAGAATTAATAAATATCTGCTCATCATTACTTTTTTTTTTGTAATGAATATTTCTTTTCAGACTAGTTTTCTTTCGCTGTTATGTTTGATTTAGTTTTACTTTTTAGTTTTATTTATTTTAGTTTTATCTCCTTACCTGAGGAGACTAGGCTTAAATGTTAAATGTTTGGTACTGCAGTACCATAATCTCTAAAATATTCCGTGTTTCACTGGACACTGAACAATTTTATTTACTTTAATCCTAAATAAATCTGTTTAGGTATTTCAAGTCCCTATCAGTTTAATAACTAAGTCCTATTCAGCAGAAAATAACCTGGCGCTATTTACATTGGCCAGTGGATGTCACTGTTACAATGCAAATGTAACTAAAAATAGCCATGGATAACTTCGAATAGTGATATCAATGCTCATGTATCTTAATAAGCCGTTATTGCTGTGATTCATTAAAGTTGGGGGTGAGAAAAAAAAAATAGGCAATTAACCTATTCCAACTATTGGTTGGGATGGGATTATTTACTCTGGTGTGCAGACCTTTGGTGCACAGCACTGGATCACCAGCATCCTGCTGCTCTGGGCTGTTAAACATAAGGTGGAAGCAGGCTGTGGCTGAGGGAGCAGCTCTGGCAATCTTCTCCTTATAGCTCTGTCATCGTGATGTGACTGGAAGCATTGTTGTCATATACATTTAGTCGTGCGACCGGAACCATCTTTTGTTCAGAAGCTACATTTACATTTGAAAAATATGGTATTGGATGCTGTTATAAACTCCATTCCATAAATACTGGGTAACAAACTTGTTGGTTATGATACAGTGTACTAAAAAGCAGAAACAACATGGGGTACCAGGCTCGCATAATTTCTTGACATCTTTTTTGCTGCCTTTTGCAGATCAACTACTAATCACAAAATTCATGGCTTTCATTGTTCATCGCTGTTACAACACCAGTTAGTATAAACAGAATGACTGCTTGGAGTGATGATAAATATCTCATACACGCACACAAATTTTATATATATATAYACACACACATATGTGGATATATATAAAAAGTATGTTTTTATCTCAACTACCGCTACATGATTCAAAAAGTGTTATACCTGGAGATGGAGAACTGGCAAAGAGTGGTCAGAAAAAAATGCATGATTTTCAGGGGGCTCTAAAAATTATTTTTCACCCTTCTCCTTTGTCCTGGTTTCAGCTGGGATAGAGTTAATTTTTTTTTTCCTAGTAGTTGGTATAGTGCTATGTTTTGGATTTAGTATGAGAATAATGTTGATAACACACTGATGTTTTTAGTTGTTGCTAAGTAGTCTACTAGTCAAGGACTTTTCAGCTTCCCAWGCTCTGCCAGGTGCACAAGAAGCTGGGAGGGAGCATAGCCAGGACAGCTAGCYCAACTGGCCAATGGGGTATTCCATAGCATGTGACGTCATGCTCAGTATATAAAAGCTGGGGGAAGAAGAAGGAAGGGGGGGACRTTCGGAGTGATGGCGTTTGTCTTCCCAAGTAACCGTTACGCGTGATGGAGCCCTGCTTTCCTGGAGATGGCCGAACACCTGCCTGCCGATGGGAAGTAGTGAAGGAATTCCTTGTTTTGCTTTGCTTGCGTGCGCGGCTTTTGCTTTACCTATTAAACTGTCTTTATCTCAACCCACGAGTTTTCTCACTTTTACCCTTCTGATTCTCTCCCCCATCCCAGTGGTGGGGGAGTGAGCGAGCGGCTGGGTGGTGCTTACTTGCTGGCTGGGGTTAAACCACGACATCCTTTCCCCACCTCCACCTGCCTTTCCCAGAAGAACCTTCACTCCCTACGCAATCCCCCGCAGCACTCCATAGCACAGTGTGCTAAAGTCTGTTGTGTTAGCGTGATTCTTTTCCTGGAAAAAGTAGTGAGAAATATGCATATGTATATTTGTGTGTAAATATGTGTATACATATAGATACAGACACACAGAGCTCAATTTGCTGACAATTTGCAGAGGCAGCCTGAGCTATCCAAGCTGAGCTGACGGTTTTCAGAACCCCACGGGTTCCTCTAGGCTGTTATTGACTGTGGGTTTTGCAGTCATAAAGTTTCTCAGGTAAAATTCTCACCTGATGTTGAGATGAGCTTTGTTTGACTCGTAAGACAGTTAACAGCAGAAACGTAGAAAAACATGGGGCTTTTCATTTGGGATAATATTTGTTTAAAGCTAAAACTGCTAATAACATATCCTACCTCCCTTAAAATGTTCCATTTGTAGCGATCACGCTTCCTTTCCATAAGCATCTCACCATTTGTCTTCCTAGGTTCCAGAATGTCTTGCTTCAGTCACACCCGTTTACATACCTTAATTGAGCTAGAAACTTAGGTTTTGCCAGTGATCTGGCAAAACATTTTCCTGAAGTAGTTAAAAATATGACGCTGCTTCTCTGAAGTTAAAATAGATGGTAGAACGGCTGAAACCTACCTATCTACTGGCTTTTCCCATGTGCATGTGGGCTGGGGGGAAGTGGTACATTTGCCAGGTTACTCTCTTTTTTTCTACACATGCTGTATTGGGGACCTATCCTTGAGTATTCTGCTATACTGTTTTGGGGAACCGAAGGATCTGCTTCAAGTGACACAGCATACGGTTGCAACTGTGCAACTTTTACAATCTTACTGGATTATGATTTCTTTACACTTCTAAAGGAATAAAGGAGAGAAGAATGCTTTAATAATCATTTTAAATAAATGTTTTGCCACTGTTCTTAAACCTCTGAGTGCACATCATAAAGCTATCAAGCACTTCTGCAGCACTGACAGTACGTGCTTTTGAGATAAACAGTGAAACAAAAAGCACGTGACAGAGTGAGGTGAACTGGCATTTTCATTTTGAGAAACTGCAGTCCTTGGATTTGGACAATGACATACAAAAGTACTATATATCTCTTGTTTTCAGTTCGTAGAGGAAAATGGTATCTATTTGATTTCAAGTGCAAAGCTTTTG
Source organism: Phoebastria nigripes (assembly GCA_035582835.1). NCBI lineage: Eukaryota > Metazoa > Chordata > Aves > Procellariiformes > Diomedeidae > Phoebastria > Phoebastria nigripes. The sequence continues at coordinate 2,401,222 of JAYKAV010003199.1, forward strand.
TATATATTTTAAAAACAAGAAGTTACAATGAGTATGTGAAAACAGTTTGCAGATCTTGCCTTGGGTGCATTGAGACTGACAAATATTTTTCTGCTCTTGACAGCTTACTTCATCTGTATAGTTCTAAAAGATGCTGAAATAAGATACAGTACAGTCAGTCAATTCACGTTACTTCTGCAGCAGTAATAGTCAGGAACAAGACTCGCTTAAAGAGCAGTTCAACAAACCGTTGAACACCACTGAACAGGCTGTTGAGACGTAGCGCTTTAGAGCATGTGAAATCAAAACGCTATGTACATGCAAGAAGTAGGTACGTACTGATTTTTTTTTCTATTTTCTTTTTGTGACGATCATGGAAATAGAACTGAGTACTAATGTCTCTTCGTGCACTACCAAATGTATGTTTTTCAATAAATAAAATGCATGCAAATAAATTGAGAGATCAAAACTGCTACTGTCTTACAGATGAGCATTTAAAAAAAGTTTTTAATTTACAGGAATACATTTTCAGAGTAACTAGCAYGGATAACTTACTAAAAACAATGAAGCATTGTGTAATTAATCAGTATAATTCCATATTAACACAATAATCGTGAATATTTACATTACAAAACCATTGCTATTTCTAAAGATTTTGAATGGCTAGAAACCTACCTAATACAAACAGAAAAAGTAGACTTGGAAAGCTGTGTCTGTGCATACACTATTATTACCTTAATTTACAACCATCTTATTAAGTAAAATAAATGCAATTCCATAGCGTGCAATTCCACTTTGACTGAAAATAATCAGATTTTTTTCAGGTTGTTTAGAATCAGGTATTGAATAGCTATTAAATTTATTTCACATGAAAGCCTTTTAAAAATGGATTTGGAAATAGAGAGTCCTAAATTGTCCTACCAACTTAAAGGTAAAAAACCTGTTATACTTAAATTGAAGATATTATATACAGCGCTTCCAGCTTTCTGTAAATTCAGGCCTGCAAGGTAGCATAAATGAATGTAGCCAGTGGGATGAAGCAAGACAGAAAACTTGGCCTGCATTTAAACCAACGATAGATTCAGTTATTCAGTAGCTCTATTTATGTATATCATTCTAATAYTGTCATTTGTGTTAAGTGAAATGTTCCTAATGAAGTAAAGGCAAAAGCCTTATGAACTTTCATCCCAATCTTGAACTCCAAACCTCTTAGACACTCTTACACTTCTCCATCAGCCCAATCCCACCCCAAAAACTAGTAACTATAAAACAATATAGTAACAAATTTCCCAATAGGTTTAGCAATCCAAGCTGTAGAAAGTGGGTTTAGGAAAAAGCATCCATTATCCCTATTTCTCTGTTGAAGTTGGACGGAACTGGAAAGTCCCTCTTCCCCAGAGTGGGCCCTGGCAGCAAGCTGGTCCCCTTGCCAACCCCCAGGAGCCCGCGGGAATGCCTTTCCTACTTTACATCCTATATAAAGTCTATAGACTATATAGAGAGAGACATACAGATAGTACCTGTATGTATTCCTTCATGCTCTCACCCCACAGTGAAATGAAAGTATGTCATGCTTCTTGCACGGATGCCTCATAGGGAAAAAGTGAGAAGAAGGGAGGCAGAACAAACTATTTGCTTACTGTTGGCTCCATCTAAAGAAAATCATGTTGAAAATGCTCTGTGCCCTTCCATCTCCTGTAAAAGCAAAAAGAAAAATGCTATCTTTCTCTCAGGAAAAAAAAAAAAAAGAAATTATTTTATCCTTTGCACTGATATTTGCGCACTTTCACAACTTCTCCATTTTCCATTTAAAAGAAGAGGAAAAAAGAGAAAGTTAAGCTAGCAATGCCCTCTTCAGAGAAGAAAACTTTCATTTCACTGCAGTATCTTAGAAAATTATACCTAAAGGTATACGAAGCTGACTGCATTTTTGTATTGTTTCTGTGGCCACACACAACTCATTTTTTCAATGTATGACATCTTTTAAATGCAAAGATTCAGCATAAGAAGACTAGAGAAATACAACACTGCCTGAAACTGAAAAGAAGAATTTAAATTGGGAAAGGGGGAGGAGGAGGAAATATAAAATGAAATCCGGTTTTTTGGTTAACTCTGATTTACATTCTGGTTTTACAGGCGTGTCTGGTGAGTAGTCCACAAGCCCCAGCATTCATACCCTTGTTTGTTATTCTTTAACAGTATATACTACGTGTTCCAAGAGATTATTCTTTTTACAGTATTTGGCATGTAATTACTATTTGTCCAGGATATGAGAAACGTGCAAATATCCTGTCTGCAGTGAGTTCACTTGGCTCATGTAAAAGGCGTAGAAATAAATATATCTTCTGAGGGTAAGCCATGTTTTTACAGACTAATAGACTGTGTGTGGATAGGAACAAAGTGTAATGTAGTTATCTGTTAAAACAAATCCTTGAGAACATTCACAGCTGATTTGACTCCAGTCCTTTTAACTCATATGGAGCCTACGACAGTGCCATTAAATTAGTGTGGTGTTTGTAGACAAGGAAAGTGCTCCTCTCCCATCATCCACTTCCCGATGTCTAATTTTTCCTCAGGTATCATGCAGTACTGCATTACTTTGACTTTCTGGGTTGCAAATTCAACAAGGCAGTATTTAAATTTGGAAACATTTTTTCTTCATGACTCTCTAAAACAGAAATACATAAGCTTTTTTTACTATTTGAAATTTTCAGAGATGTTGATAAATCACGACCAAATTAAAAGCAATTTGTGATCGCAAATATATTACGTTTGAAAATCTTTCTATCAGTCTTAGGTATTTTGAAAATCAGCATACTCAGTTATGGAACTAAGCACCGCACTTTTGCCCTATAATAAAAAGAAAAAAAGCCTTTTTTTTTTTTYTTTTTTTTTTCTTTCCCTAAAGCCCACATTATTGCACTTGGATGTGATGTTAAGGACACTCAGAGAGATCAATTTTATAAAAAAGCCTCTGCAACATTACTATTGCTTATCTTCTTGTTGTGTAATAGTATAGTTCTTCCCAGGTCAGCATATAGGATAACTAGGCCAGATGGCACCATGCTAATTTCTCTGCAAAACATTGCCTATAGCATTAATGCTAGGAGGCACGAGTCTTGTGGGAGTTCACCTGGTATAGCCAAGCAGGCAAGATCTGTGGTGGTGGAACGCAGAAGTCCGTGGGATGGGATAACCCACCTCAGTATGTTTCTTCCAAAATGATGGGGAGGTGATTGATACATGGTAAATATGCGTGTGGGCTTGCAGCTCACATGTTTGGCATCGATCCACTCTCAGATGCTGCTGTCAGGGAAAATACATGCCATACTTCTAGTGGACAGCTGGAGCGAGGACATAGTACCTGGCATGGGGTTATGCAGCCAGGAAGGAGCCTAGTCACGCAACAGGAAATAAGGCCAAAGCTGCATGTGAGCATGATACTGAAGAGAGAAATTTCTGTGACGATGCTAACCGAAACACCCTGTTATGATTTCATTGATGATGCTGCAATGAATAAATRGGCATCTTTGAAGAAATTCTCAGTAGTTCCTTTTGCTTTGGAAGATGGCAGGTTGGCTGACAAGGAATGCAGGCATGCTGTGAGATAAATTTAAAAATAAAATTACCATATCTGAACTTCAGTGTTTTACACAAGTCGGAAAGGAAAAKTCTGATATTGCTATGCAGTGACATTACATTATTGTGCTAGCTGCTGCCAAGAGGATACCCTAATGTTTTTGTTGAACTATTTTGTTTGTACTACTGTCACTCTTGAGGTTCCTGCACTGAGAACACGGTACTAAAGAAAAGATGCACAGATTTGCAGAATAGGTCTATACAGTGGAAACATAAATTAAATGACAGATAACTTCATCATTGATAGTGATTTTTTTTTTAGTCTATCTGATTATTTTCTTCTTCACTTGACAAATTAGTCTGCTAATCAGAAATAGAATTATATTGCAGCAGTTTGGTAGCTGGGACTGCAGAGTTGGATAACAATAATCTTTCTTGCTGTTTGCTTCAGATAAAATGTGAAATAAGAAAACAGATGTATAATAGAAAAGAAAAATATGACTATGTAGAAGGTTGCCTACCTGGGAAATTTGGATAGGCGCATATGTTGGATGCTGCTATTATAATTCTGTTTTTCCCTCTTCAGCTGTTTCTTGATATTAGTGCTTTCTTTATAATCTCTTTGCATTATTACAGAAGGGTTTTTTAGCAAACCGACATTTCACCATCTTTTCAGTTCTGTATAGCTCTGTTCCAAGGATTCCAGTGTATACCAGGCACAAGAATGCTGAACTCCTTAGAATTCTAGTTTGGCATTTTGACCCAAATATTTTAGAACAGAATTGAGCTGCTTTGCTGATGGAAATTAAATTTTCCTAAACATATGAACTGTAAGTTTCTTTCTGTTTCTCACGTTAGCTGGATAAGCTACAGGCAAAACTGGAAAAGTAACTTTATTCAGGGAAATTATTAGGATGTAAATATGACTCTATAAAACACAAGCTTAGAAATAAGCATGCAATTATTGAGCTACAGAATCAAGGCCCAAACGCTTTATATCATTCAGAAAACACAGTCAATTCAATGGATATAAGAAAATTCTATCTAGCCAGAGAGAAAAGGTCTCTTAAATTACCACAGAAATGAAATATTAAAATATGGAAATCAGTGAGATTTCAAGGGTTAGCATCTTAGCAACACAAAGTAAAATCTTTATAGAAATGTTCAATTTTTTAATTCATCTACTACACACTTTAGCATGCTCCATAATCTGCTTTCTAGACCTTCTCCATAGTGACTGACAGCTTTATCAGAGCTAATGCAGGACCTCCTCATCGTGCTAGTGCCTATGGCAAAATTCCCTTTGTTTTCAGTAAGATCAGAACATTTGCAAACAGTTTTACTGCAAATGTTGAACAAGATGAATTTTGCATTGTAGAGCTTTCAACAGTACAGAACTGCCCTCCTTGAAAGAGATGGACTCAAGAATTCTGTAAGCAATAATTTTTCATACTATTTAAATGTCTTACATAAAAATTGATAGAAAAGTCAATAACTTTGGGTGCTGCTGTAAACATCTACTGCCCTCACTCAGACAACATTTTAGACTAAGGAATCACCCTGATCTCAAAAATCTTCTTGCAAATTGTTTAGAAATTGTACTTTGTGAGAATTTTAGAAATTGGTATGTTTGAGAAGGGACATTTAATTTTGAATTTATATTATAGGCCATTCAATATCATCTTGCTGTTTTGCGCTTTGACCAGCTGCATAAGCATATATTCAACAAAATCCGTCATTACAGATATGAAAAAATAACATAACTTCATAGTTTGTTTTAATAACAATTCAAAATTGCGTGTCTACCTCCTGGTTTGAATTAGTCTGGGTCCAACGCCCTTGCATTTGCTTTTTATTACATCCTCTCTTATAACCATTGAAGGTCATCTAATCCAACCTCCTGTCCTGAAGCTTTACCATTGCCACCACCAAACTGGGTCAGACATAGCTTGGTCAAGGCAAATTTTGAAAATCTTCAAGGATAGATACTTTACTACTTTGTGGGTATTCTGTTCTGACGGTGCACTACCAGTGCTGTAAAGACTTATGCCTAGAGTTCAGTCTGAACCTCACATGCCGTAATGTGTGGCTGCTGTCACTAATCAGATCATTTAGTACTAAAAAGAGATTGGTACTGTCATCTTTGTAAGTGACTTTCAAGTAGTTGTAGGCTGCTGGAACTCCTTAGTTTATTTTTCAGATTAAATAAACCCAGTTTCTTCAACTTCYCACAGTTTATATATTGTAGACCCCTGACCATCTTGGGTAGTCCTTTTATGGACCTTCTCCAGTTYTCCAACACCTTTCCTGAATTGAGAGGATGTGAAGTGGGAAAGCTAGACATGGAATTGCAGGTGCAGCTACAGTCATGCCAAGTAAAGGGGATTAATAACCCTTTGATCTGCTGGCTACATTTCTCCTAAGGTTTGCCTTATTTGTGATGCAAGTGCACAGTTGGCTGGTATTCAAGCTGGTGTTTCCCGTAACCTTCAGGTCCTTCCCGTCAGAGCTGCTGCTCAGCCTGAATTGATGTATGGGGTTTTTCCAGGTGCAGAATTTTGCACTCACTGAACCTCTTGAGTTTCTTTTGGAGTAAGTTTAGTTTTCTTTCTGGGCAATACTTAACAGCTGGCTATAAATAACTTTTGAGATGGCTGTATTTCTTAAGGAAATAATTGGCATATACCACTCATCACAGGCTAACTAGGTTTTAATTTAAGGTTCTATTTCCTGCGACTTTCTGAAAAGCACTATGGAAGTACAAAATTTAATTTAAAACATATCTCTCTCATAGCCTGTTTTACTAGCAAAACAACTTCCTGATAGAAAGTAAATCTGGAGAATCAGTCCTCCTGTTTTTATCAGGCAAAATTTATACAGATCCCAAGTAATACAGATATGCATAGAGCTACACATATTATGATGCAACGAGACCAAAATAGCAAATCTTACTTTCTAATCTCTCCTGACAAAGACACTATCTCATGAAAAAGGCATGTCTATCTATAAAACAGAATGAATCTTAATGTCAAAACTGAACACCTCAAACCTGAGCAAAAACTCAGTCAGACATGCAGGTACATCAACCTTAAGCTTTTGAGTCATGATTTTGGTTCTGTTGACTTGTAGAGATATAAGGTTTAAGTCTAGTTCTGTTTGATCCTGATCTCTTCACTAAGCCCAGAGTTTTGATCTATTTTAGAGAAGGTTTATAAAATGTTACAGAGACTTAATGGGAGATTTCGCTTAATATAACTAATGATTTCAAAAGATAGGGTATTCATTAGAGAGTGAGTGTGAGGGTAGATTTTTATTTTAATAAGCTTCAGAGCCAATGTAGCTTGTGCATATGAAGCTTAAGAATGTATGCATTTCCTACGTATCTTAGCCATCAATTCGTAATCGTTCTGTTGTCTGCACTCTAAAAATACTGTTAAACTGGACCGATGTCTCCTTATTTACTGAAGAATTATCTTTCCAGATTCTCATATTACCATATTTTACAATTATCAAGCTTAGTCAGTTGACAGTGTGAAGGATTTAATTTAAAACACCTTTGTAGAGATATTTTTTCTTCTCTTTGCAGACCTTACCCCCAGCTGTCGTATCTGTAGTTTCATGCGTACGTGCTATCTACTGCTAAAAATAGAGCTTTATTAAGAAACAAGTAGAAAAATAACTCATTTCTGTCCTCAGAATTTAATTCTTCTGCTGGGTTTCTGAGCACTACCTTAGCCTGGCTTTCTCTCCCCACCGTTTTGTGCACTAATACGGTCGGATAAATCTGTTTGAATTCAGGAGTTCTGTAACTCTCCGCGGAGGACTGTGGACCAGAAATTAGATGGATGGCCCTGAGAACCAGGCAGCTGACAACCTCTTTTCCAAGAGTGTGTGAGATAACCTCTTTAGGCTGTAATTTTACTTATCAGCACCTTTTCTTCCCCTCTGCATTTTGTAGATTATTATCATAAGAGAGCAGATAATGGTCCTCTTTTGTTTTCCTCTGGTAAGAAAGGGAGCATAACGTATGCTGCTCTTCTACTTCACCTGCAAGTCAAAGGTGTCAGCCCAGGTCTCTCGGAGAAATAGCTCTGGCCTAGAACCTTACAAAGGTTTAGACCATTACAGTGAAAGAACTACACTTGCTGTTTGCAGACTACATATGCTTATTAACAACTAAGTTTATAGTTTGTATTATACGTATTTTTTTTCCCTGGTGACTCTCAGCTGTTGGGTATACGTTTGGTTTTAATCCCTACTTGTCCATTCTAACGTCTACATTAAAGCTTGAAAGTAAACAACAAGGACTTGATTCTACCTCTTCTTTTGGCTTGCTCCTGGTTTTCCAGCATTTGTTGATCAACAAGAGCCAGCCTGGCTCGTCTCCACTTGCCTTATTCTGCCATGCAACATCTATAGCACTGTCTCTCAGCAGGAAAGAGCTGTTCCCAGCAGTTTTCCTGAAATTGTGGGAGTGCAGAGGAATGCCTCATCTATTACCTTTAGTGTGCAGAAAGCCACCAGAGACTGACAAATGAGTAGGATAATGTCTTCACAGCACCATAGCTTCTGCATCTTTTCCTAAACTAACTGACAACAAACCTTCTACAAATGTTCCAAACAAAAACAAAATTTGGTCAGCTATCCTGAGGAGGTAAGGTTATTTTTCTGCCTTATGGTGACAGTTGGATGTGTCAGCTGTGCATTATGTAAGAGCGATGTCTGGTATACTTTAGAAAAAAATGCTGGAGAATACCTCCCCGGTTAGGATGTAATTTTTATTTTATCTGTCTACTTATAAGAGACCTTGTATGGATGTATTGGCTTATATATAGCTGTTTACTATGTTTTCATAGTGGAAAAACATCCTTATGCTAAAAAAAAAAGTGTGTATCCATCATGGTTGTTTAACTAAACTGATATAGACAAAGTAGTACAACTTTATAGTACAGACTGGCCTGTAGTGTAAGGGGTGGCAATCGTAATTTTCTAAGCAGATGGTATGCTACAAACCCCAGTCAACTACGGGAAAGTTCTAGCTTTGCTTTACYGTCGGAGGAAATCTCTAGTACATGTTCTAGCACACAAATGGAGCCACAAACTTTGAAGGAATGATACAGATTTTCAATAGGTGATTTAATTAACTTCTGTCGAGTAAATAATGTGTGTATCCCTAAACGGAGAAGAGGAGATAGATACTGCTAGATGTAGGCTGGCATATTGGACTGACTGAATTTAGGAGGATCGGAGAAACAGATTATCGTGGTAGAAAAATTAAAACCAAAACAATCTACAGGAGTTGAATGATACTATTGTGAAACTTGCTCAGAATCCAGAGAGAATAACGTGAACAGAGGGAGACAGGGAAAGAAATTAAAGCCTTATAGATTTGAATCTTTTATCATCTGGAATGAGCCTCTTGGCATACACTGTGGAGAAAAGGGAAATTTTATACAAATAGCACAGAAATGGGCCACATCAGGCCTTGAACATGCCATTTAGTGTCTTTCTGTAAGATTAAGACTGTAAGTTTTACAACATATATGAAAAAAAAGCTGGTGATACAACACAGGTTTATGGTGCGACGACAGGGACGGAGGGGCCGAAATACAAACTTAACTCACGACACCTAGATGTAAATGCATCTATTACTAYGTAAAGGGGATGCAACTTATACTTAGCTTCCCTTTAGCTCACCAGTAGCACCTGATGTCTTTTAAAGAGAGACAAGGCTTACAGGAAGGCAACAGGAATAATAAAACCAGCCCCATGACGGATTTTCGGGCGATGCCGGGGCTCGGGCCGGCGCCCCCCCCTCGGAGGTGGGCCACACAGACTTTCCCGCCTAAAGGGCGGGCGCTGACCCCGCCGGTCCCCGCTCCGCGGGAGCAGCGAGGACGGCCGGAGCTGACTGAATTCCCCTCCACCGGGGGCTGGGGGAAGCCGCCGGCTCCGAGCCCGCCCCTCGCCACCCCGGGCCCCGCGTTACCGCCTCTCCCCGCTAGGCTGCTGCCGGCGCCATTCCCTCGGCCTCCGCTGCGCGGCGGGCCGGGCCGGGCCGCTCCGCCTGTTACCAGAGCGACGGCGGCGCCGGGGGCTGCGGGCCGGGCCAGGGCGGGCCGAGCTGGGCCGGGGCGGGCCAGGCCGCGCCGCTGGGTTCCCGCCCCCCCGCCGCCGCCGCCGCTGCTACCGCCGCCCCGCAGCCGGCGGGCTGGCAGCTGGCAGGCTGCTGTCTGCCAAGATGGTTCACCATTCGGGCTCCATCCAGTCCTTTAGGCAGCAGAAAGGTCAGTAGAAACCCCTCTGTCCCCCCGGCGGTCATCGGGGCGGCCCCGCCGCCGCTACCGCCGTGCAGGTGCCCTGAGAGGTGGGGACACACACGCCGCCTCCAGCGGGTGCGGGTCCCCGCTACGGTTTCCGTGCAAGTAACGCCCCGGGGGGTGCCAGGTGCATCGTATGTGCATGCCTACACACATGCCTGCGTGTGCCCGCATGCGGGCGGACAGCCTGGGGTGTGCTCCGGAGGCGTCTTGATGCTTTCGGGTATTTTACCGGTTTTTCAAATCATGAGGCTGCAGCGCMCGGGGAGGACGCCCGGCGGGGCGAGCCGCCCTCCCGCGCCCCGGCGGCTGGTGGGGCCAAGGGGCCCCGGCCCGGCCCGGCCCCCGCCAGCCGCTCCCCCGGCGGGAAAGTTTTTCTTCCTGAGAAACGGTGCTGCTTTGCCGTTTTCAGTTGTTGTACAGGTGATTTTAGTGATGATGCGGACAGGTCGTTCACCCTCTGGAGTTTGCTGCTGCTGTTCCTGGTTTTAGTCTTCATATCATGCTATTATCCCAATATAAATCTTGGGAAAGAATAATAGCTGTAATTGTGCGGGGGGCTCTGGCGTTACAAGTGCAAATACTACTTCGGTTCAATCCTTCTATCTGGTTGKTTGTTTGTTTGGGGTTTTTAACTGTAAAACAAAAGCTTTTGCTGGTGAACAAACACAAAGGTAATTTTTCAGTTGTGATTACAATCGCTATAAAACCTTTATTGTGCTCGTGATAGAAAAAAGATAATTCCCACAGGAAACTTTGTTTGTTTTCTTTCTTGATCCTGGAACTGCTATTTTTAGTATATTTTTTTTCTCTCTAGTTCTACTTTGACAGAAAAGATGAAACCAAGATTTCTTTCGTTATGAGCATCCCTTTGTACTCTTCCCATTGTTTTAGTTGTTAACAAACTCTTTTTTTTTCTTAGAGTACAGTATGCCCTAAATTATGATTTCATATGGTATGTGTCATACATAAATCATGGGTTCACTTATTGGATTTTGCCTCATTCAAGTTCTTCTCTTTGAATGGTTAGTGGAAAATAAATAATTCAAAGCACTTATTCCATTCTGGTAATTCCGTAATAAATTTAGTTCCTTGCTGTAGAGGTTTTGCATTTAATGCCTATCTTGTGTGCAGTAGTGAGTGGTGCTGTTTCAAATTGTAAAATGTCTAGTTTAGTCGGGTTCAAAGTTAATTAATTAGTATAAAAAAAATCTTTTTTTCAGCTGTCATAGATGTGTTTATAAAAGTATCAGGTGACCTGGAGCCACAATGTTAATCCTTAGTTTTTCATAGGAAAATATTTCTTGTATTACAGCAATGATTAGCAACCTCCAGAGTCCCTGTCAAGGCTCTTCAGAAGCTATTCAGCTGTTCTGTAATAATCTTTAAAAAAAACACACAAAAACTAACTTCATTATGTTCAAGTTCAGGGATGAAATTTAGTTGCTTGAAACCAAGCTACGCCATGTGATTTATGAAATTGTATGTTTGTGGTAGTCATAAAACTTCATAATAACCTAGTGGTTTTTGCCAGTTACTTACTGAGAAGTAGATTGTTGTTCTCTCCTCCTTATTCCTGAAGAAATCCTGATTAAGGTGCCTTGCCAGTCGTAAGGCTTTGGAAAAGAGAGGATGCTCTTAGGGAGCTATGGAGCCTGTACAGCATTGACTAGTATGTGTGTATCGCTTTCCTGAACATCTCGTATGCGGTGTGATGTGTGCTAAATCCACCTGGATGAGTTCGGTCTCTGTTTTTCTCAACCTACGGCTTTTAGGGATGGGCGAGGACAGCATCAAATCTTGGGCAAAAGGCTACGGAGAAACTAAGCAAACATAAATCATAATCAAGAACTCATCATCTAATCATGAGGTATTTAAAAGAAGCTGAGAATCTGGTACTCTGACGTTCATAGGCACTGATCTGTCGGCAGCAGAGAGCATCATGTAATTTTGTGTAGTTTTTTTGGATTTGGTATTTTATATCATTCTCCTACTTTAAAATTTCAGTTACTGTCATTTCTAACTTACTGTAGCTGAGATTTTGGCTAAATGCACTGTTTGTTTTCTAGCTGCTCACAAAACAGTGCCCTAAATTCCCTTTTTTACAGAATCAGTGGTAATCCTCATGAAATGGCCAACTGCCCATCACAGCTGTGCCTCGTATGCTTCACTTGCATTAAGACCAAGCTTCATTTCTTTGGGGGGACTGAAAGGGCATTATTTTTACGTGGATTCTCAATCGTATAGGAAAGGAATAAATCAACAAAGATAATGGTTCCTGAAAACAAATAGAAAATAATTTTAACCTTTTTAGAAACAGAGCCTGTATCTATTGCCAGGTAACATAATATTCAAACTCAGTTGCTGAAGAGAGGTAACTTTTAAGATGGGAGATAGAACAGGCTAGAGAGCATTTTGTTTCCTTACCTAGTCTAAGCACTTTGTTCTAGCTGGGAAGACAAGTAGTGGTTTCAGTACCAGAGCTGGCTTTACAAGGCTTGAAGGAGTAGGACCAAGTTCTCCAGTCTCTTGGGTGTCTAGGAATCTTCAACAGGGAGGAGAAAAGAGGGAAAAAAGCATTTATATCCGAAGGGTTTGTCTCTGGTTAGAGTTTGGGGTTTTCTTTTTTGCTTCTCGGCAGAGTGAGGAGGCGTTCACAGTAGGAGGCTGCCGCTACAATGTGCCGCCATGGTTTTGTCTTGCTCTTTGTTCAGATTGTGTATGCAGAGTGAAACCCTCGGTTTTCAAAAGCTGCAGTAGAGCTCAACGTGGTGTTATAAAAAGACACGGAGAGTTTTGAAAAAAAGAATCTCATTCTTCTTCACCCCCACAATTTTTCTTCTTCTACTTGTATCTGAAGGTATGCCTATCAAAAAGAGCAATGTCCTAAAGGTAGACTAATCTGTGTCTCTGCACAGTAGTATGTTAGATCTGTTGAGCCATCTGTATGGTATTTTGTGGCTATTTTTAACCTCTGCTGTGGCAGAAACTGCTTTTTCTGAAATTACTTTCTTCGGTCATATTCTCAAAGATAAAAATTTTATTATTAAACATATACCTTTATACTTTTTACCCCTTCAAAAGGTGACACAAGGTATGGCCTCTGAAGAATTATGTCAGAGGAAGAAGGAAGAAATGTTTCTTATTTACTATTTTTTTCCCAACCATCCTTTAGAAAAGAAAAATCTTCATCCTCAGACGTTAATACACAGTTTTGCTTAAAACTGCTAAATAATAAATAGTTATTCAGGAAGGAGAAATAATAAGATAATGTTGATGAGGACAAACATCATCTCCATAGATAATTTGTAGCTTAATAATTCCAGGGAAAGACAGCTYGTTGGATTTGGTATCTGATCTCAATCACGATTGAATAACAGTCTTTCAAATGCAGGACATAAAAGTATACGGTAGCCTTACAGTAGACTTTGTGTTTTCTGTAATGGGTACGGGACTGGTGCAAAGCAATTGCTTGTTTTATTAGGAAGCTCTGTTGAAAAATTATATCCTTTCGGAAGGAAAGGCAATCTAATTTGCAAGAGGCTCTTCTTTTAACAGATACTTCATGGTGAGTGGGTTTGAATGTTTCTGGGCTGAGAGAAGGTAAAACCTGCATTTAGGGTGCAGGTCAAGGCAATTATGATTAAAATTTTAAATATCTAGGACTTTAGTCCTGATACACAGACTGCAATTTCCTGCATACTCTGCTGGGTGCCTTTATTGACTATTGTTGTTCTTTTTAATACCCCTATCAAATCTTTTTAATGAAAGAGTTCAAGGCTGGGAAAAAGAAATGAAATGATGTTCATGCCTTAAAATTGAGTTGCTTTTAGCATGGTGTATGAGTTTTAGGAACATGGACTGCAGATGAAAATCCAGTGGCAACCCTGGGGTACTTCTCATGCTTCCTTTTCAAGGTATGTAACGGGACAGGCAGGAGCTCAGCAACTTCARTACTCGTTATGTCTTTAATGAGAGTGCTGATTTAGCTTCTCAAGGGATTTATCTTGAAATTGCCAGACTTCTGAACAAATCGGGTATCTCCGTAAAAGACGTATTCCTAGATCTGAACTTCTGATCAGTGCCGAATATTTTGTTTAATCTTATATATTAGCCACCTGAAGTTGTAGCATGGTTTAGATGGATTGAGGGTTGGGCTGAGAACCTCTAAAAAGCTACAGTCATTCTCCCTTCATGGAGGCGCTTGTTACTTCATTAACTGGTCTTGTTAAACCGCTTTGAGCTACTTAGAGGAACACTGCTGTTGTAGAGTAGAGCTTTTTTGTTACTGTTGTTTTACTCTTAATTTTAAGATCTTAATGACCCCTGCGTTCTTTATAAAACAGCTTGTGAATTTAATTTGCATTTAACTTGTGAATTTAAATGAGGGTTTGTAAAGATCACATTTTTTATATTGCTCCAGAGTTTTCAGTATTCAGAAACTTGGACTTGTAATTAAGATTCTCTTGGAGAATTCTCCAAGGACGTTAGATACTTCAGTGTCACCAGTGGACCTAGTAAGCTTAGTAATCCAAAGAGACTGCTGAAATTACTAGAAGATACGATTCTGTCGTACMAAATTTTATGAGAGATTGTAACTCTTAGCTGTTGTTCTCCAGAGCAGAAAGGTCAGGTTTCCATGTCAGTGTGAGAAAAGGAATTTTTAGGGCTCAGCTCTTTCATTTGCATTCCGAGGAGCACTAACATGTACAGAAGATTTCAAAGCTTTCCTCATCTTGACTCTGAAAGCTTAGAGCAATGCAGCTGTTAATACATTCCCTTAAAATGATACCATATTCGAATAGTGCCATTTATAATGCCTTTTCAGGGCACTGAAAAGCAAGGCCCAATTTTTAACAAGATTTACCTGGCTATATTTGCTCTTATTTTTGTTGCCTGGTGCAGCTGCACAACTTAAGATGCACTTCACCTTTTTCAGTCAGACACCTTAGAAGCGCCTATAATATGTCTTTTTATTCCGGATTATACTGTTGTGGGTTGTAACTTCAATAAAATATAGAGCTTCGTTGAAAATAATCATTAAATATGCCATATTAAACCTTATGTTATGTTGGTGCAGGAGTGCTGTAGAAATAAGTTAAATATTGTTTCTAATTTTTTTTTCACTGAAYGAATATTTTAAATGAGAAAGCTAAGGAAATCAGAAGTTTTTGGTTTGTCGCACAATTCTGCTGTCTGACTACAGACGACGATGCTGTGGTAAGATGTCTGGGCATTAGCTTCCTACGTTCTAATTTAAGTATAGCTTGATATAGTATTATCTGTGGAAAAAACCTTGTACCTATTCCAAAGCTTTTCAAAACTTCCTCGGTAAAGACCCGTTAAAATAGGCAACCCCCGCCAACGCCGATTTTCTTTAGAACTCTCATTTTACCATGTATATTTCATTGAGTACTACCACAAAATTGCAAGTTGCAGTTCTGCCTTCGTATTTTGGTTGGTTTATTCCGCTTTTTGTCGTTTTTAAAATCTGCTAAATGAGGATGATAAATGAAACAACTCTGCCAGTGTAAATTCTGTTGAATATTTGTAATAGTAGTTTCAATAAACCAGATTTTGTTAAAAAGTTTTGCAACAAAATTAGCAATAGTCAACATATTTTATGATTAGGGGTATTTTACAGCTCCAACAACCATGAGAAATTAAAACATCGTCTTAACTAACAGTACCGGGAGCCCTGCGTTCCAAGCAACGCAGCCACCTAGATAGCAACTGGAAAAGTAATGATGCTTTTTTTGACACTGAAAAGTGAGGGGGGGGCCCGGAAATAGCCATTTGTATTTTAGATAGGCTGTAATAGCAGAAATTAACCATGCTAAATTCACAAGCTTGCTGAGCAGCAACATGAAGATCTCTCGTTTTCTGCTTAGGCCTGCCTAAGCTGAAGAGAGCGTCTGTGTTGTCTTGAGTTGGACACGCAATGAGGTTTTCGGAAAGCATCATACATGGGGTTACCCAGGTTACAAATCTTAAATTCCTTTTACCAAGCTCGTTCTAGAATTAGTTCAGTTCTATATATCCTAAAGCATATGTTACAGTAGATTATTTATCGGAGACAAGTGTAACTCAAAACTAAGCTACCGTGTACAGCAATATGTTTTAACAACTCTGAGCCTCAATGAATGCAAATTCATCACTGTTTTCTCAGAATGAGATTCTGAGTCTGCCTCAGTTTGGGTTATCATCTGGCTTGTGAGGGCTTGAAGCCAGTGCAGTTCCTTAAGTGAGGAATTGTTCATTTGTCTGACTGGTGAGGTCACAGTTTAATTCACGATCCATTTGACTATTTTAAATGGGATTTTGAAGAAGCTGGTATCTTAGTTATCCTTTTGGGTCATCTCYAATATACACACATCAGGAAAATAGTAGCATTTATGATGTAACTATTTGATCTGCTTACAGGTAGGGTCTCTTGAGAAAAAAAGAAACCATGAAGATTAGATTCTGTCTCTGCAATTCAGGAAAAGGAAGTGTAGTTTGAAGAGCATCCTGTGTGAAGAGTATCTGCAGAAATCCCTTTTGAACAATGGAATGCCACTGTTCATGTGGGGTTTGTTTGTTTCTTTAGTAACAACGCAGGATAAGAAGATGCATGGGTTTTCTTGCTTCTTGGCTRTGATTCTTACTGGATTTCTGTGTAGCGCTGGTAGCTCAAGAAGGATACACAAACAAAGGAAACTAGAACTCTCTCAAATCTGCGTTGAAAAATTCATAAGTACATCACACTTACCGAAGAGCTGTAGCTAGTCACGTATGCTCTGGATAACTACTGTGATGATGGCAAGCTTTGGAGTTAGAAAATGTTTGAAATGTCATATTCTAATCACTGCTTGTCTGATTCAGTAGAATTACTCTAGCTCAAAAAATTCCTTACTCCTTACTGTTTGTTTGTTTAGTAACTTTACCAATAGTATGCCTTCTCAGCCAGGTCTGATGTATATAATATTTGCATTCTGTTATCTTTCTGCTTCATTAAACCGGTGGAGTTAGTACTATTAATTAATTAATTTTTCCTGAACTGTTAATCAAAATTTTTTTTTTGGGGGGGGAGGGGGAGGTCCCTTTTTATCTTCAGGCTGTTTTGCAGCAGTCCATTATTAGCTTCATTTTCTGTGTGGTTGTTCTACAAGTTACTTAATAGTTTGAGAAAAKAGCAACAAAAGAGCAGAAGGGATTAAACAGTGAAAATGCTAGGAGAAGCAGGCAATCCTAAGAATTTCCAAAATTTATGAGTGAGTTAAGAGATTATAGGGAGGAATTTTTACAGCACAAAAGAGTCAATAAAAATGAATATAGAAAGGTAAGTAATGATGCAGAGATGCAGAAATGGTAGGTGGGTGGATGGATGGATAGATAGATAGATAAATAAAACGATACCAGGTAGCGAAAGCAGACGGAACATATTGAACAATCTTCTATGTGTAAGCAGCGTTCCTTAGCTGGTTATGCTGAAGTAGGACTGTATGTACACTGGGGATTTGCAGATATCTCAACAGAACCCTCTTCACATAAAGCCATGTCAGCCAGTCAGCAGCACCAGCTTCAGCACTGAGTATTGATTTCAAAGTCACTTGCTAAAAGAAAGAGGACAAAGTAACTTAGAGAGACAGACGGTATTCAAAGAAGGTGATACTGTGAGTGTGTGAAAAATAATGAACGTAAGTGTGCATAGAGTGAAATACTTCAGAGAGAAACAGGTACCACCTGAATGCAAAATCTGTATATCTGAATACTCTGCAGAGGCTGGATCTTTCAGCTGAGAGAAAAACACAAGACCTATGCATTACCATTTACTCTCACATAAAATGTTTGATTTGTATTGGTATCCTACCTAAAATTGAAACATGGTAAAACGTATTGCTGGATTTTGAATAGTCTCAGTGGAGAGGCCTAGGGGCCTAAATTCCTCTTGTGTGGAAAACTTCCATTTTGTTGATACATTTAAAGATAGATACGAGATATACATATTTATATTTTTATATATTTTAAAAATTTACTTTTTATATCGATATTAAGCATTCAATAAACACTTGTACGTCTCTGAAGACTGATCCTTTGCAGAGGAAGGTTGTMATTTCAAAGCTCTTTAGGTGAAATTCCACTGAACACTGTCACACCTGAGGGGCTTGGAATCACTCGCAATCAGATTTTCTTAAGATTTTCAAAGATGCAGGCGACTCCGACTCTGTCAGGGTTTTTAATAGCGCTTGGACATCTAACAACGCAGTAATTGTTAGGAGTTACGCACCTAATGCTGTTTGCAAGGTGTTGGAATTCAGTGCACTCCAATACTTTAAAAAGCTGACCCTAAATATCTAGAACTTTTTTTTTAAACAAGTCTGTGTTCACCAGAAAATTCAATTCTTCCTTAAAAATACGAATTTAGACCTGAATAGCTGTTCCTGGGTACCTCTTTTATAGATGCATTCATTATGGTGTAGTTATGGCTACACCCAGAGTTAGCCCAGAATTTTGACTTGGGCAAGCTGCAAGCTCCATCGTAAGTCGTCTAGCCTCCTGAGTATAATTGGTAGATAGCGTGTGTATATCATTGAAGTAATTGCAAACTAAAGAAGATATAAAAGCCGTGGGTCCCTGGCATCAGCTCTCTGCAGCACATCGCAGACTGAGGAGTCCTTGCCTAGGGGTATGGGAGACATCGTGGGATGCAGGGGGAGAGCRTTTGAGGACTGTACGAGACTTGTTAGGGGAGGAACCAAATCGGGGAAAGAGGAATCAACATGCTTTGGGATCAACGATTTACAATCACTACAAAACCTTTTTCTAATATGCCAAAGCAAGGATTTTTGAGATAAAATGTTTTGCACTGCAGTTTGCTTGTATTACAATACTGTAAGCAGGCGCTGTTGTCTATTCAGCAACTACCAATGCATCGCTCTCGCTATTGTGAAGTGCCTTGGCATACAGTCTTCAGTAAAAAAGGAGAAGGATTTTCAGAAGCACAAATAGTTGGTAGGAATAAATGAATAATGCACAGGAGCTTAATCATGTTGCTATTAATAATTCACGCTTTTCAGAAACGCAGGACTTTGAAGTTGCTGTTTTGGAAATCCAGCATCTAAATAAAATGGAAAAACAGAGTGGAAAAACAGCCTGTCATAAGAAAGCACTTATTACTGCTGTCCTTCCTGAAACGTGGTTGGACTCAAAGGTATTTCATAATGATTGATTTGGTAATTATCTTGAGCATACTTGAACATAAATAAAACTTTGCCATAAAGATTTTATGGATGTAGTCCGCACGTACTCTCAGTGATAACAATGGGATTTCAATGGATGTACCTGAGATTTTGATTGGATTTGCTTTTATGGGGTTTAGCTATGAATAAGAAATGATGCGTCCTGTATCTCATTATCAAATGTAAGTAATGGATGAAGAGGAATTAAAAAGATTATATTAGTCACGCTCCAAAAYGATAAGGAGAACAGCTAAAGAAGTGAGAACAACACTTCAAATTTTGGCCCCATGTAAAGAGAAGTTCCCTGATCTTTATCTCCTGGACTGTCAGAGGTTTTTCCACAGCTGAGGCAACTACTTTTTAGAATATTACTCTGAAGTAGATATAACGTGTTGTTAGGGATCAATCCCAACTTTCTATTATTTTGTACTGTAGGAAAGGAGCATCTCCAACTTTCTATAATTATATTTCTAGATTTCCTACAATATAAGAGATTGACTTGTATTCAGTCCGAGCAATAAACAAAGTGTTTTGAAATTTGCATTCATAAGTGCTTGTACTCTAATGGAAAGATTTTTTTCAGAAGGAAAAATGATGCTTCGTAGTCTAATAACTAGACTTTAGACCTGTCTGTTGTCAGTCTGACTGGGCTGTTTTCCATCTTGGTCACCACATGTAACACTTATGTCCAATTCTGGTGGGTTGGTTCTGGAGTGAGTTATCTGAGGGGCCACAGATTTGGTTTCTGAGGTGTTTGGGATTTGTTTGTACTGAAGTCTAGTGCCTAGCGTCCAACATTAGTAGTACTGTAGTCGTGATTATTTAGTGATATAAACAATCTTTAACTGTTTTGCCTTTTATTAAACTTAATGATTCAGCTTGAGATTTGGAAATTAAAGCTTCTTTTCAGATCACACGGGACTTCCCTAGAGCTTTCTGATGCTGTTACATTTCTCACAAGTGTAGTAGTCGGTCAGGTAAAGAGCCTCCTTCACGTCTTGCATCACTTCTGTATCGTTACTAGGAGTGAACTGCTAGCTCTTGGAGGATCTGGGCACAAGACAGCTGTTCTCATGGTCGCAATAAACGTGAAGAAGGAAGCTGTGCTTGTTACCTACTAGTGCCATAATCTAGTTAATCTATAATCTCTTAGAAATAATTGATTTCATACCTATGGCCATCCCGAGGCATTTGCTGTCAAACTTTTTACCTAGGCGGAAGGAATCCAAGTTTCTTGACAGGCTGGAATGAAAACAAGGCAAGGCAAGGAATCAAGAAATTGATGAAACTGGCTATTCAGCAATTTTTTCCCTTTAACAAGGGAAAAAGAGAAATGCCTTCAAAACAAGTTTTCCTTTAACTTAGAAAAGCATTTTTACTAGTGCTAAATTCTGTCTGAGGTTAACAATCACCACTCCAATCCTGCGGTTGTTTTAAAAWTTTTTGAGAGTAACCTTGGGCTGCTAAGAAAGCCTTGTAATATAAGGAAAAAGAACAAAAGGCTTTGGTATGGATGGTTAATGAAAACTACAATCACTAAAAGTATTAGGCATGACTTCTTAACAAAATACTATGTAAAATTCCAGGAAAAAGAGAGGGGTCTGGGAAAAGAGAGGTAAACACCTGAAAACTGGATGTGTTTTAAGATGAATATTCAAACTAATTTGTGCTCTCTCCTTACCAGATTTCATATTATAAATGTATGATGACTGTGTCTCATTAAAATGGACAGTCTTCTTTATAATACACCGAGCAGTATAGAAAATGTTTTTTCAAAACAATGAATGTTTTTTATGTGGCTGTTATTTTTTGTTCAGTTCTTTATTATCTTCCAGGCAGGTGTTCCTGTATGCCACATAAGTTTCAAAATTCAACCATAAAAAAAGAGCACTGGGGATATTCTTCAGAGTCTTTCTTTTTTTAGCATGTAGAACAATTAGTTCAAAAATACGGAAATCATTAGGTAAAAAAGGTAATATAGGAAATAGTAATGTGATACTTGTCCGTGAATTGCAGGGGTGGGGGGGGAAGATGGGTTTTATAGTTTAGAGTACATCAATGGGAAAAACTCCCCCCTCCGCCTCCCCAAACTCTGAAGCTGTGGCTTTTTTTAAATGTACTGTAGAAAAAATTAAGAAGAAATAACACTTTTTTTATGTTTCAACTTTTAACTGTGAACACTTTTCTTGTTCACGCAGAGGCTCCCAGGAGAAATGAATTTTAAGATATCAACTCAAAGTGCTATGCAGAGGTGGAATAATTAGGGTATCATGATTTTAATTTTCTTTCTGGTTTTGATAATTATTCGCTTGTTTCTACTGCCCGTCACTTTCTTTCTACTGGAATTTTAATAGGCTGTTTTGAAAGCTGCGTTAGTGTGACTGGTTGGAGGAGTTGATCAAACTTCAAGAAAACTTTGGTCCCATGAAAATTTGGACTTAGTGCTGTAGAGTCACCGTTTTGAGCATTTCTGACCGGTTCTGTTGGTGGTGTTACCAATTCATGACTAGGTAGCTAAAAAGAGTAAAGTTATAGAAGAATTGCAAGGATACCTCACTTTGTGTTTGGTCAACTGGGAAATGCTGTGAAGATCCTCTCTCTTTTGCTCTCTGAATGCTCAGGTAATCTAATCTTGTAACCTTGGAGGTGGCGAGAAAAATACCAGATAGACTACATAGAGCAGAACCAACAGAAAATTAGTGGATTTATTCTGTTATCTCTACTGATGCCTGAAATGGTAGATGTTGGAAGTGATGGAAGTAACAGGGTGTGCTCTACCACTCCACCAAGGACAGGACTTCGTTCCTAGATTTCCCTACTGTGCAAATACCTGTGTTTGTATTTTTCGTAATTAGGTCATTCTGTGTGACCAACATATTTATATAATTTATTCTTTCGTAAGAGATCAAGCTGTGACCTTTCTCCCTTTCCATCCCAGCTTTYGGATAGTAGAGGACAAAAGGCTTTCCAGTTTCCCTTTCAACTTTCCAGTACTTTGTGTAGAAGACTATGCTATTAGGAAGAGCATATGAGAGGTATCTGTTACTTTGTGCTTATCAGAGCCCTTTCGTGACTTCTAGAGGGATGGGGAGAGAATAAGCGGCTGGAAAGAAGGTCGAAGCTTTGGTAGCTGTCTCTCGCTGTTGAGTATGTGAAGCTATTTCTTCCCCTGCGCTCATCTGGGGATCCTTGAGTGAACTGGGGCCTTGAAAGAGCCCATTTCTCCATGGTTATGAGATTTTTAGTTCATTTCCAGCACTCTTGTTAAGCTGCCAAATGTACATTTATATTTTATATGTCCGGTATATATGTCCATACCTCAGTGAAAAGACGCTAGCCTCTTAAACCATCACTCTTACATTAATTATGTGAGTGTTAATACACCATGAGGAAGCAAATGATGGCAGCGGAATGTAAACCAGCAGCAGCTATGTCCAGAATGTTTCATAGATGTCATCAAGGACATCCTCAAAATTTATGCTCTCATGAAAAATACATTTTGGTTTAGAGATTTTAGCCTTTTAGTTTAGTTTAGCCTCTTTTAGCTTCATTAGGGTATTTTCCTCTTCTTTTTTCCTCTCTTCATTTGAAATTCATGGTTTTCAGGAGGTGGCAGGGCTGGAGGAGGGAGAGGGGCAACACTCCTTTAGCACATTTTCTTCTTGCTACTTCTTTCATTCATTTTTACTCCTTGTGTTTATTAGATGATTATTTAATACAGTTTCCCCTAGAAATTGTGTATTAATGTGGTTTTGGTTATGTGCTTTCTTTCCCATGCTGTTCCGCTTTTCATTTCAGGTGTTCATTTTTCTTGTAATGATCTATCTTTTGTAAACACTAGGTTTTCCTCACTGATTCTGTTTGAAATTTCATTTTATACTTGCTAAATACGTGAGTGCTGAAGTCACTGTAAAAAAATTCTAGCCTAAAAATTGACTATAACTATTGCATGAAGATATACTTTATGGTACACAATAATTGTTGAGTAACCAATTTTGTGATTTTTTTTTTTCTTTTTTTTTTTTCTTTTTTTGTTTTATGCTTACTAAAACTAGTCAGGTAGCAGATGCAAATCTGCATTACTATTGCAAGCTTTCTCGCAAATAATTCTGGATGTTGCTGGACACGTGAGCTTCTGGATGTAAGTGAGCAGTTCATTATATGTTGCTAATAAGAGTTCACTTTTTTTTTCTTTTTTCCTAAGAACTGGCATCATGGATGCTAATAAGATTATAACTGCATATGAGGTCCTTGTATGCTAAGAAGTGAACRAAAGTAATAACATTTGATGAGAACTACTTCAGCATCTATCAACAGCACAGTATAGCTCTAGGGTACTGATAGCAGATTGCCTGTTGTTTTGCCTGCAGATTATCTGAGTTTTAAAATGACACAGCACTGATGGTCCGATTCTCTTCATATTTGTAAAATATGCTTTTATTTTTCATTTTTTTCACAAGAAAACATAGATAGCTAAGAACCTGACCAAAAATTACAAATCATTCATTGATAGCGGCCAAAAAAAATCTGAAGGTACTGATTAGTCTGTTTTTTGTTTTGGGGGGTGTTTTGTTTGTTTGTTTKTTTTAAATAATCCAGTAATCTGGGTATCCAATAGGTAAATATTCTATAACACTGCATTATGGAAGCAGGCGAAGACTGAAATACTGATGATTCCCATCCAAGAGCCCGCATGGAGAGCGAAGCAGGGGAGGGGAGAGAGACTGAGAAAGGGAGAAGATCCTAACCCTGCTAGTTATATCTACAGGAGTAATTTTTCCCAATGCAGGAAAAAATACTACTTGTCAGAATAGGAAATGACACTTTTTAATAAAAGCCTTATGAGGCTTTTGCCTGAAGGCAAGGCAAGGTTTTGCATGAATTTTAGTTCGTGAAAAAGGGGGTCTTGAGGATGGTACCAGGAACTGTGTGACAACTGCTTAAGGAGTAGAGCTATTTCACAGTTTCACAATTGTAGGTGCTGAATGAATATACGATGTGAAGTCAATTTTCCACAAATAGTATTTTTTCCAATGCAGGAAGTAATGCAAAAACTCAATCTGTAATAGTGGGAAACTGATGGTCATAAATGCAGTGTAGTCTCTCTTTCTTGGTAAGCAGATGGATTTTGCAGAGAGTTGTCATCTTGCTCTATTTGGAAGCCGTTGTTTCATTGAGGATAGTTGCAGCTGGAGTATTGCGTGCTCCTGTAACTGCAGAGTTTAGGCAACTCTGTCTAAGGCCAAGTTCTCCAAAATGGACATCCATATTTTTAAAAAAAAAGTGCAGGAAAAACAGCACTTCTCAATAGATCACTTAGGTAAACCTAAGATTGTAGAGAAAGGACTCAGAATTTCCATTTCTTCAGTTTTACAAAACTTTCACATTTTTGGCAGTACTCTGAAATAAGAAACTATCCCTGAACTACCACACAGTAAAAATTGCATGCTTATCTTTAAAGTAAATTTGCATAAATACTACAAAACTCAAGACTGAGATACTTAAACAGTAAAATATTCCTTACAAATGTTGTGAACATAAAAAGAGCTGTAGTTCAGTGAGATCACCTGCTGTATCAACTTGCAGTATTAATCTTACAGATACAGAAGGTAAAGCTTTGGTTTTTGATACGTGTAACTTCCAATAACAGCCACCTTGAATTTGCTGGACATCTGACTAGGAAAAGTAAGTTCCTGTCAGGAAACTCTTTAAAAGTGGGTATGGTTGTGTCAAAAGACATCTCTACTCCTTTGCATCTTTTTATTTCCTTTCTCTGTTAGTTTGCAGAACCCAGGAGATTCTTCTTAATTCGCAGTTTTTGACCTCCTGTTGCCTCTTCTGTTACCGTATTTTGAACCTTCATCAGTTCCACTTTAAAAAAAAAAAAAAAAAAATTTTTTTCTGTTTTTTTTTTTTTTTTTTTTTTTTTTTTTTTTTTTTTTTTTTTTTTTTTTTTTTTTTTTTTTTTTTTTTTTTTTTTTTTCTTTTTTCCTCTCCTTATTCTGAGGAAAAACTTCCAGAACTGTATAAGAAATTAGGTCAGAAGTTGTCTCTGGAGACATCTAGTCTAAAACTCTGCTCCAAGCAGCCCAACTTCAAAGCTAGGTCAGGTTGCTCAGAGCCTTATCCAGTCAGGTTTTGAAAGTCTCCTGTTCCACAGCCCTCTCTGTCCCCGTGCTTCACCACTCTCACTGGGATGAATTGTTTCCTTATGACCAATTGAAATTTTCCACATTGCATCTTATGACTGTTCTCTCTTGTCTTTTTGCTGGGCACCTATGTCTCTCTTCTCTCTGTAACTCCCCTTTTTAGGAAGTGGAGTTATCTGCAAATAGTGGCCTGGATGTGCAGTTAAGTTGTCCCTTAGACTTCTCTCGTGAAGCGTTGTTTCACCAACTGCTCTTCCTGTGCCACGTGCTCCAGCTTCTTAACCATCTTAGTAGCCCCTCATTGGCCTGTTTCCAGCGTGTTGGGGTCTCCTGTACAGGGAGGCCCTGAAACTGGCCACTGTTCAAGATGTGGTCRCAGGAGAGTCAACTAGAGAGGAATAATCCTCTTTCCTTGACCTCCTGGCTTCACAGTTGTCAAAGCAGCTCAACAAGGAATCGGCCTTCATTTCTGCAAGGGCTTACTGCTGACTCCACTGGGAGTCAATGTTCTGAGAGGTGCGCACTCGGTTGTTATAGCCAATAGCCATCACCACGAATTTCTAAATTAAATTGTTTTGTTGGTTTCAACTAGTATTAAGGCTTTCACCAACAAAGTAAGTAGGGAACTATTCAAAAGAAGTATGCATGGCTCTGTCATTTGATGTGAATGATGAATGATTTGGCTGCTGGAGTGGCTAACGTTTGTCTTGAGAAGCAGAAGCTTGTAAAGTATTTGAGCAGGTAACAGGTCATATATGAAACTTTGATTTCAAGGCTCCAAATACTGAATGCCTTCTAATTTGAAGTCCTGGCTGTAGTTGGAAGTTCTCACAGGCATAGATGACTCATGGAAGGGCAGATCACCAACTATAGATGAGCTTTGCTATTTTTATTTATTTTTAACCCAATGCACTGAATGAATAGGGCCTCAAAAGCTGCCATCAAAAAAATAGCTATAAGCAAATCATGTATCCTACCAGTAGCAAAAAAAAAAAAAAAARAGAGAGAGAGCGCAAAACCCCCTCACCCTCCTCAAACCAACCCTTCAGGGCTTTTGTGTGTGTGTGTGCGTAGGGAAAACCACTAATGAGAGATTTCCCATCGGTTTGTCAATTTGCTAATCAGAAATAAGACTCCAGCAGTGATTTGAGTACTTAAGAAAACTGAGTGCTTGGAGAAAGTGGTCCCCCCTCCTGGAGTGAAATATAGAAGTGCACAGAGTTTACAGACAGAGCTTTGGAAAAAATTGAAAGCAACTGAATGCACTAAAGAGAAGTAGTCACATCTAACAGAAGCAGCTGATGAGCCTCACGAGGTGCAAGATATGTATCTGTAACCGTTGTCATTTACCTTGGTGTGCAAACCAGGAGRTTATAGGTGACTTTTGATGCAAGGCAGTGTTACTTGCTACAACTTTCCAGCAAGAAATGTGGGCTTATTTTGTTGYAAAATCTTTCTATTTGCCATGTTTGGTTTCTTAATAATTAATTAAAAGCTTTACAGCACTAGTAAACCATTCCATTAATGTCCACTGATCACACCTAGGATTCAAATCACTTAAGAAAATATTTACTGGCTAAACCCGAAGCTATAATTATCCTTTTATTAACTGTGTTTGAAAGAAAAGGAAAACTTTGCACCCAAACTGGTTTTGCTGATTAACGTTAGCACTGACTGTTGAATAGATATAGCTTTACTGGACTTTTACAAGAATTTTAATTATAAAAATTCTGATCTGACTGAAAAATAAATATGATCTCACATTAATCTTTAAGACGCTTCCACTTGACGCAATTTTTTTTTTTAATAAATCCAACATTTAATGTATGCAATGACTTTTCAAATCACGTAAGTAATATCCATTGTTATAACAGTGATTCAGTGAAGGCAGGGAATATTTTACATCTAGTTTGAAGTTCCATTTAATAAGCGTTCAAAAGTTAATTTGCTAACTAAGCATTCAAAAGTTAATTTGCTAGTCTGAGTTCAGTGACCATTCTGTCCTCCACACCTGATTGAAGATCTCAAAGAAAATTTCAGTTCTTTAAATGTGAGCTTTCTTGGCACTGCTTCTTCCAATCTTGTTTGACAATTCGAAAAGATAGGGACGTGCAAGCAATTTTTCATTCAAACTTTTTTTTTTTAGCAAAAAAGAGAAGCTTTGAAGAAGTTTAAATTTTAGAGTAGCAGAAGACTGAAGACTTTTTTTTCCCCGAAGTTTTCGCTTTATAAGTTCTTTTTCTTTAATTTAAATATAAGCAAAGGAATTTTTCTATTTAAATAAAATGTTTTTGAGACAAAAATGAATGATTTTCATCTTTSAGGTGTATCAGAAAAAGCAGACTTTAAATTAATTGAAAGAATTATGTAAATTTGTTTTTTTCAGGCTAGTTTCTTGTATATCCCATATGTAACATCTTTACCATTATGCAGAAGCTACTTCTATATGGCATTGTCAGAGCTTTAGAACAGAAAGCTGATCTTTTGCATCTGCCTCACTAAAATTTTGTATTAATATTATAGGAAAGCATGGTGCTTTTAGTTTGTTTTAAGATATTCCTTTGAGTTTTATTTTTCGGATCAAATAGATAATATTTATTTCCATTGTCATCGGTATTTCTTTGTGCTTCAGTAACTAGTCCAGCAAGAACGTAATCAAAATGAATAGCTATAGTGATAAAGTGTTTCTAATTATAATGTGCAAAGGTTTTCGATCAGCAAAATGTATTTCCCTTAGTATCTGGAAACCACTTTTGAGATCAAAGGCTGAAAGATTGTGGAGACAGACAGCTGGAGTCACTATAGCAGAAAATGTTTAATCTTTTGGCTTCCCTGCAAATACYGAGTAAGATTATTTTTTATCTGAAATTGAATCTAAGCAGTTGGTCAGATGTAGTATTATGGTATTAATTCAGTAGCAGGGCTGAAAATCCATTTGGTGAATTTGGTTCATTTGGGAAGTTTTGGRTTTCTTTTTATGGTGGAAGTAGAAACGTAGCTCTCCTTGGAAGCCAGTTTTACTTTTATAAGTGCTGGCCATTTTTTCATATAATAAGGCAAAATAATTGCTCTTATATAAAAGCAAAAAAATGAAAGAAAGAATARTGTTGAGAGTCCCGTTTTTCTTCTCTAGAATGTATTCTTACTACTTTTGCTATTTTATCTGAAGGAATATAAAAGCAGAATAGTGGGTACAGCTGCAGAGCTTTCAGTTGAAGCCAAGGAAGAATACYGAAGTGTTACTGTATCACAGGAATGTTTCTATTGAATTGCTTTACAACAAACACTTTTATAAGAAGTTGATTTTCCCCTTATTTATGGCAGTCGAACTCCAAAACACTTTTTAAAACAGTGAATTCATAAAAGTTATTCCCCAAACTCCTGTCTTCATCTTGTCTCTCCCTCATATAATAGCATCTTTTTCCTTTGTTGTTCCCCCCCCCCCCATTGTCTTTTAAGCGAGGAAAACTTACCCAAATGTCTTAGGCATTAAAAAAAAAAAAATCATTCCTTTTAATTTGTTGCCATTTGATTTTGGCTTATTGGTATGTAGCTCTCCTTATCCTTTATGATAAGGATTTCCCTTGCGTCCTTTGCATCCTTTTATTCAAGCAGTATAAATTAATTGAAACTATGTCTTACAATTCAAACCCTGAAATCATTATGTATCTGCGTCTCTCCCTTCACCATTCGGAAGTAGAGTCAAATCTTTACCATGTTTGGAGAAGTTGTATTCCATTTGTGTTTAGCAAGTCATTTAATCCATTTCAAGTGCGAGGGCATTTTGTTCCCACTAGTTTATAGCATGTTTTTGTTACAGCAAATAAATAGAAAAAAGGATTTGTTGTCTCACRTGTCCTCACACTCTTGCCAAATTTTATGAATATAGTCCAAAATATTAGTTCTGGACAATGTGTGTCAAAATGAAAGAAAATTTTAAGCAGATCAAGATTTTTAATTTGGTTATGAGAGGGAGCTGCTTTCTTGTCTGACATTTGCATTATCAGAAGCACTAAACAATTTCATAAAGATGCCTAAATTCATGGATACTCCTTCCTAGTGAAATCCTCTTTATAGGTTAGTTATAGAGTATAAAAATCGCTATTCCTCACCCAAGTAGTTCCATTTTTATACTTACGCRTACCAAGGAAAAAGCATGCCTTAGCTTAACCTGATATCCTGATTACCCTGTCCCCATACATACKTTTTGGCTCCACGTTAACTTACTTGTATTGAAATAGTACAAAGATGCCTCACATAGAGGGAAGGGTTTAATTTTCTTAAAGGTGAAGCTGTGCTTTGCCCCAGTAATGAAATCTATATGCCGTGCCTAAACCACACTAGGTAACATGACTCCTCTATACCTTCCTCTAAGGTTTYTTTGTTTAAGAGAAACATTCAGAATCATTGGTGATTATACAGTTTTTTAAGTGTAATGTTAAATGTTTCATTTGATACCTTAAATAAGTGGGATCATTAGGGATGTCCATCTTAAAATTTTCGGGTCAAAACAGGAGGATGACAAATTTCTTTACCGAGCGGGTGGTCAAACACTGGAACAGGCTTCCTAGAGAGGTGTTTGATGCCTCACGCCTGTCAGTGTTTAAGAGGCATTTGGACAATGCCCTTAATAACATGCTTTAACTTTTGGTGAGCCCTGAATTGGCCAGGCAGTTGGACTAGATGATTGTTGTAGGTCCCTTCCAACTGAACTATTCTATTCTAAAATTTCTTTTCTCCTGGTGAGACTAGGAAGCTTTTCCCTGCCTGTTTCCTTCTGGCAGTGACAGTCTTCTAGGTGTTGAAGCTTATAATACAAACCCAGAAGTTTTACGCTCTTTCATAATACCCAAGGTATTTCACTTTCTCGTAATACAGAAGCAGAGTGTGCAAATTAGCTGTCATCTTAGAACTGCTTTTACTTCACTGGAGTCCTGGGCAACCCCAGGGTTGGAGGTTCCCACGTGGTACTTCAGACAGCCTTGGAAACGTGCTAGCTCCTGAAAAGACCCAGCTCTGCAGCCACCTTCTCATTAGTCTTCCTTTTGCCTTCTTCTCCCTGAAAATGCCTCTGTCCCCTGTGAACGGCCTTGGAAGAATATGGGCTTGGTGACTTCTGTAATGACCTGACTGGAACAATCTCTCACTGGTCAGAATGGGACGTTTAAGGCTGTTGAAAAGGCAGCCTGCTGCTTCTGTGGGTGGGAGGACAGGATAAGCAAGGAAGGTCCTTGGCAGCCTAGCCAGGACTGTGTCATTACAAATAATTAAAAAAAACCTTCCAGCTATGAAAAAAAAAAAAAAAACAAAAAACAATTTGAAGGCAACTTTGCCGTTTTATTTGGAAGACGCTTATCTTCCTACATTTGAAGTGTTCTGCATAGCTCATGAAGTGAAAGGAGACATCTATAAATATAAATTATTAGAAAATAATTTCTAGGTTTTGTAAATCACAGTTTGTCATTGCTTTGTATGCTGATGCTTAGAAATGGTTGTCAGCTGAACATTGCTGTCTTTAGAATTAATATATCATTAGCCTTTTTGTTGAAGTGTACTTGAAAAGAGCCTTTGTACATTTTCACTCTTTTTCTCTGTTTAGGGATATGTTTCTTTCAAATAGATTATCAGCCCTGGCAATTTATTTAGAAGTTCTGCTCCTGTTCCTCCTATTTTCTTTATTTTACACTAATCTATTATTTGTGACTGGAAACAAGATTGCACAGAAAGAGGAGGCACTGGGGCATGGTCTTTCTACTTATACTTATGATGTCATTAATTACTGTTCTTTACATATCTAACTATAAACAATATGTCATAACCTCTAGAAAAACAAGAGGTTTTTTTAAGTGAACCTCAAATGCCAAGTAAATTTTGCGCGCGCGCGCATGTGTGTATATATATATATATATATATAAAAAATTAATTTCATGTTTTACATAAGGTTTTGTGAAAGTATTTCTGACAAAAGATACTTAACTTTGGTGTTCAGCCCCATTATCTTCAACCAAGGTACTAATTTTTTATGGCTGATGTCAGCAAGAGCTATCAGTATTTAGCCTAGCTGGGGACCTAACCAATATAAATCCAGAAGAGTGCTATAAAGTTTTGTCATAGCACCAGATAAAATTTTGGACCCATTTTTGTTTTCTTAGTAAGTTGCGATAGAAAGGCAGATTTTGGTAGTCGGTTTGATGTAATGATTTGCTTATATGATGGGATGAAGAAAAGAGTGGATAGCGA
Organism: Phoebastria nigripes; assembly: GCA_035582835.1. Lineage (NCBI taxonomy): Eukaryota > Metazoa > Chordata > Aves > Procellariiformes > Diomedeidae > Phoebastria > Phoebastria nigripes. Next base: position 2,432,710 of record JAYKAV010003199.1, read on the forward strand.
GAAATGGTTTGGAGTCCTGTTAGCAACTGGTCTCGTGTCGTCTTCAGCATGTCCCCTTATTAGGGATAGCTGTCAGGATGTGAGCATATTGGCTGCGATGGCTAGAAGTATATAGGTATGAAGTAGAGTTCTTTACTGGGCATTATGGCTGAGGACCAGAATTCAGAGGGGGAAAAAAAAAAAAACCAAACAAAACCAAACAGGCTTTAGGCTAGCAAATCTCAAGGATTGAAGCATCCTTATTTCTAAAGTCCCAATATGGTTGATCCACCTACTCAGTATTAAAACCTTGATATATGTGTTCATTAGGTGGTAGTCTGCTGTTTAATCAATATTTTCCTGAGTCAGCATCATTCTTGCACTTCTTCATATTTTGATTTTGGTCCCTGGTCCACACACTGAGCTGGGTGGTTAGAATGGGCTTTTTAGTCAAGTTTCACTCTTCTGAACCCTGCCTCAGCCAAACTGGATGGTGTTCAAATTGACTTATGCTAATGCTGATAAATTTGCAAAATCTTGAAGATGGTATCAGCTATTTTCCATTTTACTGCAAGAACCCAAATCCTGTGGCACGTACGCCAATGAAGTTGCTGGATTGTTTGCCAGGAGCACATTACGTGCTTTTCTGGATAGGCTCAGAATGATTCTTCCTTGCAGGTCTGAGCTGCAAGGAGGGTATTATATTAAACAAATATCATTGCTTATGATACCGTTGCATTGCTTATTTCTAAGTCTATCTTTAACAAAAGTATGAAAAATCGAAAAAATAAACTCAAGTAGGTATATGAGTCTTCATGTTGAGTGAAATGGGTTAACGGCAAAATGTGAATTTTGCAATCTCACTAGTACCAGCTGTTCATACTATTCACCTTTTTTACACTTCCTTAAAAATTAAAGCATTTTTCTCCACCCCCCCCCCCCCCCCCCCCCCCCCTTTTGCACTAAGATATACAAGAATAGTTTCCAAATCCTAAAATGGTAGTAGTAATTTTAAAAAGGCCAATAATTACCTATAGAAAAGATTTCCATGGATTTAACTTAGACTCTGATTTTGTGTTGGATATAACTCCTCTACATTTAATTACACATAATCGTATTAATAATTCTAAAGGCAATGCTCTAAGAGCAAAAGTGAGGCAAGTTTTGCAGTGGTAGAAATAATATCTTTCATTAGCTAGCATAATTAGAAAAGTTAGACGAGCTTCTAAGGTTGTAAGAACTTTTTGTAAATCTGAAATAAAAGCTGCAAACTTCAAATGTAAATTAAGAAATTGTTGTGAGATTAATAACCTCTATTAAACAGGGTCCGCTATCTTGTCTTTCAGATGGTCTAACTGATTTAACTAATTTTAAATTAATCAGGGGCTTCTTGGTATTTGATAACTGTTATTCCACTGTGATTAGAAATGGTTGCAATTTTATGCTGTGATATTACAAAGCTATGCACGCGCTCTTGTTTTATCGTAGGAAAAATGATGTTTTGAACACTGATGTTGATGAACATAATTTACACAATATTGTGTAAATGTCTCTTGACTTCGAGCACATGAATAGTCTTTTCACATAATGCATGGGACTACATGTTATGAAATTGATGCTATGTGCGTTGCACTGTAGTAGTTACTGTGATAAATGCTAACATAAAAGTTAGGCTGAAACTTTTTCAGGTTGCCTGTCTCCATTTCTAGGTATGAAATCAAGCAGTTGTAGGTTAATAAAAGTATTGACTTACGATTTGAACGGTTTCAAAATATGTTTCACTCTTCAGAATACCTTCCATTGAATTTTAGGTAACGCCAGCTGCAGCGTCTGCTGAGAGCTGTTCCTTGAACAGTACTCAGAAACTACTTTTTGATGCATAATTGAATTTGATATCTGTGAATTGTTCTGCCTATCCTGTACTCCAGGATGCTCCCCATAGGCAACTTCTCTTTCTTGTGTTAAATGCAATTTTTTTTTTTTTTTTTTTTTTTTT
>JAYKAV010003199.1:2444826-2475283 GCA_035582835.1 Phoebastria nigripes
AAAAAAAAAAACAAAAAACCAAACTATTTGGAATCTGTCTCAATGGTCCACAATGTTGATTGAGTAGTCTAAGCGGCCCAGAAAACTACAGCCAATTTCTCATGAGAGATCTTTGTTTCCTGTCTCTACTCAGATTTTGCTGGAATAGCCTTCCTCTGTGTGACAACACTCTTCTTTTTTTTTTTTTTTTTTTTTTTTTTTTTTTTTTTAAATGCTATATTACAACATTATCTTTAGTACTTCAGGCCTCAATATTTCTCTCCTTTCACCACGTTGAAAGCTCTGATACTGTAGAAGTCATGCTCAAATGGACACATAAATTTTGCACACACGTAAGTATTTTTCAGAAGACGCTTACTGTCTTGGTCTGTGCCATCGCCTGATTCACAGTCAAAGGGAACAGAAAGGTGTCTCAGGGTGATGGCTTATGGACAGTCTTGCTTTGGGAGGGTAAAAGTGACTGCTGGAGGTTAAAATCTCAGGAGAGTCAAAAACAGGAGCGTATTTGCATTGCTGTGGCTGCTTCATTACACAGCCAAGTGCTTTTACTGGGGCAGACAATGAAGGTGGGCTAGGCAGCAAACATTGGGTCTTGTAGTGAATTGGTTTAGTGCTGCCATGCTTCAGCCTTTGCAGTGGGGTAAGTAGCCCTCAGCAGAGGGGCAGGACAGAAAAGTGGGAATAGAGGCTTTTGAAAGTGATGCAGCTGGTTTCACGTCAGTTTGGAAAGGCACGCTTACGTTTTAAACTATTTGATCTTCTCCATGCAGGGTGAATTAAGCTTTACATGTACCCATAATCATCCATTTCTAAAATTGCTGGTTTAGCTTTTAATGCAATTAAAAAGGACAGCACAAGTAATAACAATTGTGGGGAGATGAAGAGCGAAAAAACACAGCAATACTAGAGCTAGTATGCTCTAGTCATTTTTAACAGGTTTTACCTCTAAATATTTTATAAAGGACATTGCAGATGGCCTTCCTCCTGCATGGCACTTAGATTCTAAATCATCTTATGATAAATTGCTTGTTGTGTATCTAGKCTTGAAGATTACTAATTCCAGTCAGAACTAAATTCAAACATTGTCTGTTAAGGTAACCTTAATTGTAATTTCYGAAGGCAAAATTGACAGCTTTAAGTATATGTGCCTTAAACAACAAAAAAAGATGTATTAGATGAATGTGGGAGTAGGATTGTAGTATTTCACTAGTGCTATCCACTCGGATGATGGCTGGTTTTCAAACAATGAGCTAAGCCCTCTTATGCACAGAAAAAAACAGTATAGGATGAGTGAAGGTTTAATCCTTACTTCGGTGAGCACGCAACTAAATTCACGGTGACCTTTATTTTTTCCCCAGTAAATACTTCTCAGTGTATGTAGACTCCAAATCAATTTTTCATGCAGGGGGACTGTAGTATTTCTCCATTCATCAGAGAGTGTCTATCAAGCCAGTGACAGACATGCAAGAAACCTAGTTTTTCTGATCCCGAACGCTTATCTTCACATATTTGCACATAAGTAATGGGTAATATAATTTCAGCTTACATGTTCATTTAAAATATTAAGAGTGATTTCAATATGATTCACTGCTTTTGTTGTCCTTTAACAGATTTGAATTGATTTCCTTTAATTGAGTTTACTCTTCATACACTTGAGAAGTTTTTCTTGCATCACCAAATAAATCATGGTGATTTATTTGGTCTCAGCTCTATATACGTTTTGTCTACTTTTATTATGTGTTCATTATCATAACAGTAATTAGAGGCATTCTGAAATGCATATGACCATATAAATACATACTAAAGTCTGCACAAAGAGCTTTGAAGCCATTAGTGTCACTTTTCTAGATAAGTACTTAGGGATTCTTAAATCCAGGGATTATTTGACTGCCTCACATGTTGAGCCATTAAATCCTCATGTGAAATGTAGTATGAAATTTTTGGTGATTATGGATTAGCTTATCACAGAGTTTAGCAGCAAACTCATTTGTCTTCTTTGAAAGTAGAAGAGAACTAGTAAGCTAAGCAAACAGGAAGACTGGCTGATCCTCGGCTGTGGAAGCACAGAAGAAAATGAAGAAAGAACAAACCCCTCCAGACACTTTAATTTCTGTCATGTCTTAAAGTTCTTCTGAGAGGTTGGTCCACAGCTTCCTTCTGAAAGAGTTAAAGCCTCTAGCACAGTTTTGGTTGCTGAGATAAAGCCGGCGAGGCTGCGAATCCTAATGGAACTATTGTAAAAACTAGGCCATCTGCAGGAATGACTTTGCTTGTATCAAACCCTTAAAAGCACCACCTGAGGACATCTGCAGCGATGGCTTCCTTCTGTTTCTCCAGTCTTTTGTATTTCTCCAAATCGTATTGACCAATGTATTTTTTGTAGTTTTGAGTACCAGAGGCTGGAGAAGAACTTTCCCAAGTCATCTGCTGAAGGCAACTTAAAAATAATATCATGATTTTAGCTTAACCTGCAAGGTAAAGGGAAACTAAAAGATGTGATCTCAGTGTGTTGAATTGAAACCAAGGAGTTCGTGGCCTTAACTCAGAAACAGCTCTTAAAAGATTATAAAAGTTGATAGGGAAATTACTATGAACATAAATTGTAAATAGCTGGTATTTTTCATGTTGTATTTAATATAATGCTGTGTTAACTCTTATTTATTCAGTTATTACTGGAATTCCTTTCATATGCCATTACTGTTATTTTTTTGTAGACTGTACAGTGCTAATCAGTTCAGAAAAGCCAGAACATAAATGGCTTCTGCAACCTTAATTGCAGATATCGTATAGCACATCCTGTTGCATTTAATCAGCTCTCTTGCGGTTGGCTGCAAAAGAACCTGCAAACTCAGAGGAGCGTGATGCCAACACTCCTGAAGGATGCTGAAGTCTGAGCCACTGCCAGCACACCTAAGCAGACAAGCCTCAAGCCTCTTAACAGAACTGCAGYATCTCCTGAGTGTGGCTATCGTAGCATAGGGCTGAAAGGGTCCTCTTGAGAACACTAGGCCGTTCCTTATCCACAAGTTAGGATTACTATATTATTTCTACCATTTTTTTTCTACCAGATTTTTTTTTTTAACCTTTTCTAAACAAGAGAAAAAGGAGTTTTAAAAAAATACTATTATGCACTCTATTTTAGGGCTAGCTAACCTTATCTGTTAAGAAGTTTTTCCTAGTATGTAACTCAGTTGGTTTTCTTGCAACTTGAGCTCATTGCTGTTTTCCCAGACTGCTGTGGACAGGGAGAACGATTGGCTCCCCTCTCAAATACGTAACTGCTTGTGTATTTGAAGACTGTTATCATGCTTTTCTTCATTCTTCCCTTGACTAAACAACCCCAGTTTGTTCAACGCCTCTTCATCGGACATGAGTGCTGACTCTAATTCCATCCCACGTGCTCCATTGTAGACTGAAGTGATCCATTTTTCCTTTCTAAAATGAAATGCTAAGTATTTCAATATATTTATTGTGTCATACTTTTTTAATGAAAAAAGGCTACTTTTTTAACCTTTCTTCAGAGTAGGGGCCAACTGCTTTTGAATCCATGCTATGACAATTTTGCAMAGTCTCTGAAACCAGAATTCCATATAAAGTATAATTAAAAGCCTTACTAAATCAAGGTAGAAGATATACAACATGCTTCTCTCCATCCGTGAGGCCTGTTACTCTATTTCAGAAAGAAATAGGGGTAGTATGATCAGATTTGTCCCTGGGAAATACATAGTGGCGTCTACTTGTCTTTTGTGTTYCTTCTAGTTAGCAGTACGCAACTGGCCATTTACAGATCCCTGCCATCTGAAGAGGTTCTGAAAATTAATTAATGTAAGCAAGCCTTCTCTCAGAGAATTATATTCTCTTTGTTACCGGTGTTTCTATTCACGGCGTTCGTGATATTTCCATGGGATTTTAATTGGGATTTTTTTTTCAGTCTGTTTCATATGACTGCACTYATACCTTTTGTTTTTTCCCTGCATTCTTCCTGGGTGCCAGCAGCATGCTTTCAGCATCTTATCACAGAATTCCCCAGCGTGTGTATCAATAAAGCTGGACAAAAGGGCTACAGCATGCCTGAATTAGTAGTGTGCAAGTTTAAAAATGTGGAGGGTGGAGTGGATGAAGCACGTGGCTTTGGAACAAATTATCTAGCATATAGTAGACATTTTTTGGAGTTTATACTTTGACCAAATGTGGGTGTATTTTTCTGCACACTTAAAAAGCAAGGCTTTTGCAAATTCATATATCCCGTTGTAAAACATGTGGGCAAGATAGCTATTCAGTGAAAATGTCAGAATTCTTTTCAGCATTAGCAAATATATTTTTTCCCAACATTTTTGAAACAGCTAAAGCACTTTTTTTTTTAATTGAAACTGGCAAAAAGAAAAAGCCTGGGGCACATGCCTGCTGTCAAAATGGATGGAGTTAGTCAAAATTTTGTGAAACTTTAAAATGGAAATTCTTGGCTGTTAAACTATAGGAGTTTTTAGGCATCGGTTTATTTTGTATTGGTGTATTTTGTAATTCATCTCTGGTGTTGGAATATCTTGGAAAAATGTACATACCATTGCTGCTATTTACTGCAAGCTACGAGAGGAACAACTACACAACAATGCAAGGAGGATGAGAAGGTCCGTATTAGAAGTAATGTTCTCCCTTCTGTGGTATTGAGTAGCACAGCTCTCACCCAGAGTTGTCAGTGCTTTCTGCAAGACAGGGCAGAGATACAAGTGCTGTGGGATGATCTAGCACCATCTCAGAAAACATTTTGTGACCTTCAGGTTCCACTTGCCGTTACAGTAAAGCTTAGGTTTCTTGGAGGTGCCTGTAAGGTCCTACTTAGCAAAGAATATCCACCTTATTTTCAGTACACAAGTCATGCATTTAAAACCTGGTTGCGTTTTGTTGCCTGCTGCTGACGTTGGTGAGCATCTTTCGGTTTATGTAACTAGGTTCTGACCCTAAAGTCTTGACTAAGAAAAGCGCTTGCACCATAACTACACACATGGTTGTGCAGCAAAAGTATACGCTTACTTAGTTTCTACAATTTCAAGATGTTTACAACTGAGTAGTGATGTGCTTAAATCGAATCACATGTCTGAGCTCTTTGCAGGGTCGTGTTCTGTGAGCAGCACTCCTGCTGTGGTGGCCAGGTCCCTGGACGTCTGAGGAGAGATGGATTAGGTACAGCACCTTCTCCCTGGTAACTAGTTATTAGGTCAATGCACCCTACAGAAAACACACAGATCCTTTCATTTGCCTACACAGTATAAATCACAAATCAGCATAAAGGTACTAGAGGAGTTCCTTATCTTTTTCCTCTTATCAGACAGATGACCAGAAAAAATACAAGTTATTTAAAAAAAAAAAAAAAAAAGTGATTTAGAAAAGCGGCAGGGTAATGAATATACAAGAGTGGAAAAGTGTGAACCCTCTTTATTTTATTACTATAGTGTTCAAATAACAGATTTTAGTTTCACTTTCTTTAAAAATAACTTGTTATGTCCTTGTTCATGCTCACTAGGTTAACCTTTTGTTCAAGAATACCCACGTGTGTTACTGTCTTTTAAAAATATCTATTTAAACAGTATGTTTATTTGGAACTTGATTTAACTTGTAATTAGATTTAACTATATCTTAGTAACTCTATTGCCATAATATGACCACAGGGATGAAATTAGAAGCAGTAAATGTGTATGCTTTTTTTTTTTTTTTTTTTTTTTTAAAACCGCAACAAATACCTATTATTGTAGATATTTATACACTTTTTATTGACAGGCACCTATACTGCAGTACACAATCTAGAAAATAAAGAGTGTGTATGTTCTTTCATTAGCCCTTGCAAAAATTAAAATTCCCATAATTTTTTTTCTTATAATAAGAAGTAATTTAGCCTTTCTCCCATTTGCTGACAGAAGAATAGAGTTGGTGGAAAGAGAAGTTGAAATGGTAATAACTAGTTTATAACTGAGGTAATAGCTATCGGTTAAGTTTAGGATTATTTCTGGAATTAGAACCAGAATAAAAAAAACAGGATGAAGAAAGAATTACAAGGGTGAGGCTTTGAAGATTTGACAGGAAACAGTGACTAATTACACAATTTTATGGTACAGGTTCTATCAAACCGATGAACTTTGGAATTGATTATTTATATTGTCTTCTACCTTGTATTTATACTCTTCGTTACACTTTTTCAGTAAGACATTGCCATACTGGCTTGGAGATTTTTCTCAGTCATATGGATTTGTTCTTTTCTGTGTGGGTTTTTTTTTTTTNTTTTTTACCTGACTGAAGTTTTTCGATGAGGCGTTCCACTGGGATGGAATGGCTCCCTTGGGGAAGGAAGAAAGGCAGATAAATCTCTCCAAATTATTTCCTCAGTACTGTTTGTCTTACTTTTGCTAATTTTTTTTAAAAACTACCTCAATCTAAACAGCGTGTTAATGCTGACTATCTCATCTTAGTTTGTTTACTTTGAGACTGCTCTTTAGGTTGTATGTTTATTTTGGACCATTTCATGCCTCTTTAATGAGACACCTACATCCACAAAAGCGAGAATGCTTTTTTTCACATTAATTACACCTATTATGATATAGTACTATCTTATACCAAATTTCATCTTTCCTTCGGTAAATGTTTATATGTATTTTATTATTTGCAACCGTTCAGGTTGTGTTTACACTTGCATTCAAAAATAGATTATTTTACACTGCAGTGCTTTATCCTTGTCTTGTGTATCCTGTAACCTGCCTGGCCACAAGAAACACTGCCATGCTCAGCTTTTGAAGTGCCTGTTACAGGACTCCACTTTCTGTGAAAGGACCATCCATTCTGCACAGTGCACAAAAGTCTATCTTTAGCAACGTACAATGCTTTTAACTTCTGCTATGTTGTCCATCCACGCAAAACTGTCTATTACTGTCTGCTTTGATCTCTCTTCATTTTAGCATTTTTTGAGAAATGTGAAAATGTTCACAGAGCTTTTTTTTTTTTATTTGGCACCAAAAACTTCTTTTTTTTTTTTTTTTTTTTTTTTTTTTTTTTTCTAATTTTTTTTTTTTTTTTTTTTTTTTTTCCGCATGTATTTTCAAAGTTTATAATATTTGTATTTTTCCACCATCTCTTTCGTTGCACCAATCCATCTGCCAAGTATGTACTAATCCTCCTCAAAAAATACTTGGGTTTTTCTCTGAGAATACTAGTTTTATGGTTATTCTCCAGTACACTCAGGTATAATCCATAGCAGAATATTATCCCAAAACAAATTTCTTCTGGCATGAATTCAGTTTTTTAATCAGTTTCATTGCACCACTTTTCCCGTGGAATACTGTAAGCCTCAGTCAAGTCGTTGTCCTGAGTATGTTCTGCCTAACTGCAATTCTCAACTGAAGTTTTGCAGGCATCRGTTCTTGAACGGAATATAATCAACCTACTTGCAGGTTTCCTTTGAATTGGAATCGTAGGACTGAGAGCTTGGCATTTCTTATGCAACTAGGTCTGTCTCTGTAAATGAAAACTGGGGGCGGGGGGCGTTTTTCCAGATCTGACTGAAAATATATAGAGCAGTATTGCTTATGATTGAAAATATGATGACCAAAATAAGCAACTTTTTTTTGTGAGTTGGTAAATGCCTAAGCACTGTTCAGGGCAAGACCTGAAGCAGCACCATGCACCTGATGTATATGTAGTTAACCAGCCATTCCTAATTTTGGATCAATTTCTGGAATTGAAATACAAATTGAGGTAATCTGCAGGTTGATTTTTTTTTTTTTTTTTTTTGTTGTCCAAGTCTCTTACAGAACTAAATTCCAGCCAGTTTTGTGCCAAAGTCTGAGGAATATTGGGTTATTAATACTCTGCTGATTGAGCAGCTCTTTTTAACTCTGATTTGCTCTGCACAACRTGTTATCCTTTTTACCAAAGGCAGATCTCATACAGGTTTTATATATTGTTCTGCAAAGATATATGCAGAAAGCTGAGCAAAGTCAGAACTTTGTAATTGTATTCCTATTGACTTTTTAGCTAAGTACACAAAATAACATGGCTTGGTAATATGCTATGCCTTTTTGTCTTACCTGAACACCTTTATTGCTGCATCAGTTACAATCTGAATTAGGTCATAGGACCCTACTTCTAACTGGTTGACTTCTAATCTGACCAACCGTGAGAGAATACAGAAGGTGAATAAAGACATTTCACAATTCATCCTGCGCATAAAGGAGCTGGTTGCTATCAGACCTTTCATCTCCTAAGGCGAAAAGGGAGTGGAGCCACTTGGATATGCAAGTGAGAGAAAGCATCAACATCTTGAGTTTTATGCCTTCTTGGGCTGTTCACTCCAGTTGTTTGCTTTTTTGTTTGGCTAGCAAATAAATATTATAACCTGGCTCAAAACCCTTGATACCTATTCATTTTATGCTTGGTGCATTTAAGCCCTATCTTGCTCTATTAAAAGGCAATAATGCACTTTCTTCCTTTTCTGTAACCTCATTATGTTGTTGCTAAATCAGCTCGGTTGTACCAGTGCTGGTCTCCTGAGGCTGCTGTGAGAAAGCATTTTCTGAAGAATTCTAAGAATGAGGCCTGGGGAATAGGCTACTTTGATGAGGACATAGAGCCTTCCAGAGATTTACTAAGTTACTGGGTTTGGGGGAGAAAATAGAATATTTTGTTGGATTTCTAATGTTTTCTGGCAGATGTGTTTATAACAACTTTGGACATCTTCCAGACTAGTCAGCAGCCTTCTGAAGCCTTCGAATTCCCAAGTTCAATTAAGCACAAAAATATTTTGCTTTATTTGCATGCCAGTATTATTGATCAGTCAGGCACCAATTTCATTCTGTTAAAATTAAAGTTTAAATTAGCTAAGACCAGATAATCATGGACATAAAGTTTATAAAAGGTATTGCATAAAGCTTTAGAATGAAATCACTATTTAAAGCTATTTACTTTTCTTGACTGTGCTTTTAATGGCAAGTAGACCCCCTTGGCAACAAAATCCACTCTGCTTGTCTGAAGTGTTCCTTACTTTAGAGCTGTATTTCTCCCACCTTTGTCAGGAAGGATCGAATGTATTGGCTGTGATCTGCAAATCAGACACTTAAAAATGCTTAAAGTACATCTCACTAACATGGGTAACGTCAGGGAAGTGTATAATCTTGTTTGTAATAGCGATCATGAGACAGTCTCAAAGTTTTGTACAAAACGAACAGTATTCTGTACCATCTTAAATTTGGTATGAGTGCTGCCTTACTGCTGCAGTACTAAAAACAACATCCAAATTTGTATTTAACTTGAATACAATTTTTGCAGACAAAAAAAAAAAATCAACTCTCCATTTTGGTGCTCTTCAAAATCCATAAACTAAAACCTGTTTCAGTAAAAGTTATTTCCTTGTGGAGAAGATGAGAAAATGAAGTCTTAAAGCATTTCTCATTCAGATATACAGAAAGAATAGATTTGGGGCCTGTGTTACATAATCAAGAAAATAGGGTGAAGAAGTAAAGGGTGAGGATGTGAAAAAACTGCTATTTTYGAAAGTTGGCTGAATCATATTGATTCCAAAGTAGGTAATGCAGTTGTACTTAGGTGGGAATACAACCAGTTTTTGTGTGCATGCATGGCAATCCATACCATACAGGGGCCTAAAAGACTTCAAGTAAGAGCTATTGGGGCTGACACATGGTTGTCTGTAATAGAAGCCTTCATTTTTTCCTGATTCTGTGAGCATACGGTATAATAGGACTGCGTAGAGGTTTCATGAGATAGATGTCTTTATTTCCCCCAAAACAGATTTCTAATCATGTTCCAATACAGCAACCCTTAAGTATTGGCATTTTATGGGGTTCTTCTACAAATCTTGCAATTTGGGACAACTTTTCTACATTTTGTAGAGACATACTTTCAAATAGCAAATGAAAACGTATCTATACTTCTTTTTTTATTTTTATTTTTTTATTTCTCTCATCCTGTTAGTTAATTATGTAACTTTTGTCAAGGTAAAGCTGTTTAAAGTAATAGACCTCATTTTAATTTCACAGCTGATCATTACAGGCATTATCCTGATAGGCGCTGTGTGGGGACAAAGCCAACCTCCTACTGTATTTAGGAGAGGTTTGTGCAGCTTGCAAGCAATTCTTTAATTCCGGCAGTTGAATTTCGTGCTGCTTCCACAAGGAAATAGGTCTTTGCTTCGCTGGCCTGAGCATGAGAGGTGTGTAATGGAAGGAACATAAATTCTCATTCTCCATGAAAGCACTGTAGTAGGTCTGTGCTTGTTTTTTTGTTTGTTTACTCTGCTTTTGGTATAGTTATGAGAAAAATAAGGCCATGACTATTTGAAAAGAGTTTGCAATCAAAGTTACAGAAACAGAGAATCCTGTTTGCAAACATAATTTAAATGGGAGGAATGTCTTCAACGTTCTTTACATCCTTCAGTTTTGTTGCATTATCGGTTTGCATTCACTGGCACAAAGGGAAAACGTGTAGGTGAAGATGATGTCGCAAGGGAGTAAAGAGAGTTCCGTATTAATGGGGATATCAAATGCCAACCCAAACACAAATATAAAACTTAAAAATAGTAAAACAGTTATTCACAAGTTTTCTTTTCCAGTGGAGTCCTCTAGGGATCATTTTTAACCCTAGCTGGTATTTTTAGTAGTGACCTGGAAGCATATGTAAAATCTTCTCTGCACTAGTGTGCAGAGGTCATGAGGACTGAATCTCTTACTAAATTGAGTGCTGGCCAACAATAAGCATTTCAGTACAGAAGTTGGAGAGTTTTCCTGGGAAACAGTGTCTCAGAGATTTTTATTTTTGCAAGGGGCAGCTATTTATAAAAGAAAATCACTGTCCATGGGAGGCCTATAGCCAAAAGGGCTAATGTGACTTTTAAGCCTTTGTGTTTGCTGTTGTTACAGTGCTATTGGGAAGTTGAGTGCTGCTCTATTGTCAAGTCAAGAAAAAAAGCCGAAATATTGATAGGGTTCCATTAAGCCTTCTTTATAGCGCTATACTGAAGTAGTTCTTTCTAAATAACTCATCAGAAAAATAATTTTTAAAAAAAAAGTGATCTGGTATCAAAATCTATGGCTATCTAAATAAGTAAAGTAATAGCTTTCTATTTCTTAATCTAATGGATAAAGTACTATAAAATAAAAAACTAGAAACTGAAGCTTGCACAAAATGCTGATACTATTTACAAGCTCTATGGGGAAAAATTCACCATCTCTGAAAACTGTTATACCAGGATTCAGTGTTTTTTAAATAATCACTAATTGAACTAACCATATATTTTTTTTAAGTCCTGTTGCGTGTGTTTTCTTGGAGAACTTTCAGATAATCCCACCAATTCCTTTCCCTTTCATTAGCTATGCTTCTGGATTGAAGGTTATTCCTCACATGTCTAACTTGGGAGAAAAAAAGCTAGCACGAGTGTAGGCATTTACAATTTAYTTAATTGTTTATATATGTTCCTCTTTCCATGATACTTACAACTGCAAAAAACTGAAGTAAAATCACGCTATTTAATGGAAACAGTCTTCAAAGGGGTGATTGATGATATCATTAAACTTCATATTATTTCATAAACACCTTCATAAATCAATGTTACTTGTGTAGTAGGATGAAATTGAAAAATACCGTCACAATGACTTGCTATCATTCAGGATGTATTTATTGGCTAGCCTAGGAGTTATACTCACCCAGTGGCTACATTTGAAACATTTAATAGGAATAATGTTTAGAAAATTGGGATTCATAAGCTTTCATGATGTGCTGGTAGAATTGAAGAGAAATAGGGTWCATCCTTGAAGGCTGTTTTCTCCCATTGTTAGTATGTGTCTTGTTTTTTCTTTTCTTCACAAGAAAAGGATTGGTTAATTTTCGCCAGTTTTGATGAGGCTTTTAAAGTGTGTTTGTTAATATAATAAGAATATTTGATGCTGGTTTGTTGGTTCCCCCCCCGTAAGAATATAAAATGAAGTCAGAGGTTATCTAGTTTGGTCCTGCCTTTTATATAAAAAAGGAAAGTCTGGGTACATTCCTGACTTACTCAAATGCGTGTCTGATATGTGAAATCGAATGCCCTTTGTATTTGTTGAGGTATTACAAATAAATAAGAAAACTTGTGCTGTTACTGAAATAATTTATTATTTCTTCATTATGAAGTATCTTTTGGTTATGGTTTCTCAGAATTTAATAGAGTAATTATCCTACATAAAGTTTCCTTTTGTAGATTGCAGCTGCCAATCAGAGTAAGCTTATTCTTTAGCAGTAAGTACCTGTTACATTCACTGAGTTTTGAAAACTAAATGCTCTTCAAAACCGAGCTGTTTTATACTTGATACTGTAGAAATATGTTTTCACATTAAACTTAAATGTCATGAAAACCATTACAAGCTTTTCTTCATATTTTATGTGATTAAAGATTCTAACTATGATGATGCCATTGACAGAAACACTTGAGATTTATCAGTTTCTCAGTCTGTTTAATGTGTTTTGTGAATGACATTTCATTTTAATTAGTTAAGTACGGTATGTGAAGCCAAAGGCTTTACAGAAGTTTTTTTACAATTAAGAAGCTATTTGTATCAAACAAACTTGTGATGATATGAGTAGTTGGTAAGACCTGCATGTTGTTGATAGCGTATCTCTCTAAAGCTGATGTAATTGACTTGACTTGTGTAGTAGCTATTCCTGTTTTATGCTAAGGTTTATGCTGGATTAAATGGGCAATAGTTACCAGGCTATTCTTTTCAAAATTAGCACTGGACCAGCCTTGCTAAGTGTGCTTCCAGCATTGGGTTAACAATGCATATGGACTAGCTGTCAAGCTTTCCTCATCTAAAATTAGAAGCAAATGAAATGCATTTTTTTTTTGTTTTTTTCATCTCTTAATAGTAAAGAAATGATCAACTGTATCTGTATTTCACAGAATGAGGCATAGGAGAATTTTTCCTTTATGTTCCTAATGGCCAAAAACTGGAGGCATCTGAGAGTTGGCTTCATTTAGAGTCTTTCTAGATTGGCATAATGTTGAGCATGCATTAAATTGTGCATACTGATTTAACGATCAGAAAAGCTCCATCTTTCCTGCCTGCTCTGCCAGGAAGCTATGAGAAGATGTAGTACAGCTGGCTATTCTGGCTTTGAGCCACATAGGGACTGGCCTACATGACAGGAATCCCCTGCTTCCCCTTGGAAAGAACAATCTCCAAGGCAGAAGTGCTAAAATAAAAGGCAGGATCTGATTAAACCGTAAACTTTAACCGCTTTTTTTTCTCCAACGTGAGAAATCTCTATACTCATGCTATACTCATTTCCATACTCATGCTAAGTGCCGGAGAAATATTTTGTAGAGATAGAACCAATAAATGCAGTTCGAATAAAAAAAACCAAGTGTATTCTTTTTTTGCTAAGTGTATACATGTCTTTTATTGCAGATCCAAATATCGCAGATCCAAATATCCCTGAACAAGCAAGGTCTGTGTAGCAAAGTTCTAGTTGGAAAGGTACGGATTCTAGAAAACACCCCTATGGAGAAGAGAGGAAGGAATAAAAATAATTTCAGTAAATCAGTTCAGTGACCCAGCTGATGATGTCAGCCACAAGCTGTTTGTGTGCCAGAGCTGGGTAAGCATTGGCATGCAACAGCAAATGCCACCAAAACTAGCACATCACAGAACTGGACTCTGACACACTAGCAGAGCATGAATTAACTTATTAAATTTGAATCATGAAGGTAGATCATACTACTAGCGTAACAGCAAATGTGCTCTGAGGTTACTTTGCTGTGACTCACTCTCTCCAAGCAGAAGCAGCATGGTATTAAGGAATCTGTTTGAAATGACGCAGAGGAATATACAGTGAGAGAGAGTAAAAGGGAGTAATTTTCTTTTAAATTGAGGCAGTGCCTCATAAAAGAATTATACTCTTTTTTTTTTATATGTATCACTTAAATTGTTGTTGAAATTGAATGACAGTGTGTGTTATTTGCATTACCGTAAATTTCTTTGGTAATGAAGTGATTCATCTTGCTACACACGGAGACTCCAGTACAGATGCAAGAAACATTCTTTTTTGGCAACAGTAATAATTATGCGGTAGGGTCCATAATTACTGACAGCACATCACTGCTTAAGAAATTGATCGTTAAAGCCATCCAGAACAACTATAAGATACATCTTTTTATATATTATTCTACATTACCCATTGCCATATCTGACTACTGTAGACTTTGGTCTAGTAAACACGTCCATTTAGGAAGAGCTACAAAGAATACTTCTCGGAAAACTTGCAAGTAGTGTAGTTGGCATATTATGTAGCATTGCTCTGTTCTGAACACAGTATTGGCAGTGCTGTAGCCCAATGCTACTGCGTACTCGGCTGGCGCAGAGCATCTATTTCAGAATCATTGAGAAGCAGAGTCCTTTCTGCTCATACCTATTTAAAGACCTGCAGCACCTTCTGAGGCAGCAGAAGCTTACCTCCATCTACCTTAACCTCATATTAAATTAATACTTAATCTGTCTGACTAAGAACAGTTATGCTGTCCTGCAGATCTGAAGAACTGTCCTCGGTGGACTAACGGAGGTCTGCGTTTCTTGGTAGAGCAACACTTAAATTGAAGCAAAGCATGTTCTGTGAGCTTTGGGGAAGTTTTTAAATGAAAGGCACTTTTAAACCTTAGCTATTATATTTAAATATGGGGAGTATCCTGCTTGACAAAGGACCATCTTTGTGTACTTGTATGTTGAGATTTAGATAAGAGAGACATGCTGAGTGTGACATCCTTCTTCAAGTGACACGGATTTTGATGGGGAAAATTCCTTGGAAGTTCGTGGCACTCCAAGCAGCAGAAATATTTAGATTGCTTATTTCTTTGTAGCACAGTTGGAGAGAGGTAATATACATCACTAAGAGACTAAGATTTATAAGAACATGCTGCAGAGTAAATTGTGCTGTGAAGCAGAGAAGTAGTGTAGTAAAATAGACTCTCTACACTAATCTTCTGAGGATCTTTGACACTATGTGCAGCAATCACAGAAGATCTGCTGATCCTGGACAGACAGGAGGCTTTAGCACTCTTTGTAGCAAAACCCATGTATTTAATTTTGCTTGGTATTGAAACCATAGATATTTTGGTTTTTTGGGTTTTTTTTTTTCCCTCTGCCTTATATTTTTGGTAGAGGTGAATATTAACGTATATTTGTAATCTTCATTTATGTCAGTATCCTTCTTGTTAAAGATTTCCCCTGTATTTTAGGGACTGTATTTTTCTTCTGTGGCATGTTTGCRTATAGTTCACTTTGACGGGAAGGGCAGCAGTCTTGCAGAGGTCACGTTCTTGGTGGAACAACTTGAGGCATATGAACAAGAGAGTAGCAAAAATTTCTGGCGTTAACTTCTGAATGTATCTACTGGGTCTGGCTGGGATGGAGTTAGTTTTCTTCATAGCAGCCCATATGGTTCTGTGTTTTGGATCTGTGACTAAAGCAGTGTTGAAAACACCCCGGTGTTTTGGTTATTGCTGAGCAGCGCATGCACAGCATTATGGCATTCTCTTTTTCCCCRCTCTGCTCCACAGCAAGCAGGCTTGGGGTGGGCAAGAGGCTGSGAGGGGACACAGCYGGGACAGCTGACCCCAGCTGACCAGCGGGATATCCCATGCCGTAGAGCATCACGCTCAGCAATACAGTCTGAGGGGTGGGGAGGTAGTCATTGCTTGGAGACTGGCTGGGCATCGGTCTGCTTGTGGGAGGTAGTGATTGCCGCTGCGTCATTGTTTTGGTTTTTTTCCTTCTTTCCTTCACTTATTAAACTATCTTTACCTCAGCCAATTGAGGTTTTCTCGCTCTTGCTCTTCCCATTCTCTCTCCCCGTCCCGCTGTGGGGGAGTCAGCGAGCGGCTGCGTGGTGCTTAGCTGCTGGCCGGGGTCAACCCACCCCAATGTACAGTGCATTTGTCTTTGAAAATGTGTTTCTAATTTTGTAARCAATTTAAAGCTTCATGAAAAATTAAGAATTCCTATGAATCATGCAACTAGCTACTGAATTAGCGAGGGCAGTAAGAGACCTTGGCAAATAYGTACAAATATGTTTGCTTTTTTAAATTTTATTTTTAAGTTGCAACAAGCAATTGCCTGGTGGCAAAGACCGACTTGCACAGCTGCCTCTTGTCCTTCACGAGTTCCTTCTGCTCTCCTCTGCGGCCTGGCTGCTTGCTCCCTGCTTTACACCATGGTTCCTATTCTGCACAAACTGCACGTCCCCTGATGTGACGTGGCTCTCTTGCTCCCCAGCTTCCAGGCGCGCTCCATTAGTTACCCGGCTCGTGGGATGCCTCCATGCTCTAGCATGTTCTTTCTGCCTGACCTGCCGGTTCCTGGGGTACAATGTGACTGTAAGCAGAAGCAGGAGAAACAAACCCTGTCWATCATGGAGCTGAACACAGTAGATTAGCGCTTTAACAGACTTGGATTTTGCTCACTGTTGAATTACTCAATTTTTACAAGGATAGTGTGCATCAAGGCCTAGATTGAGTCAGAAGGTGTATAATAATGAGTTTCTCTTCCACGTAAACTTAGGAAAGCTACTTAATTTCCTTGTATCTCAGAAACAACTATGAGTTGGGCTTTTTCCAAATCATTGTCCCAACTGTTTCGTTCTAATTGGCGTTAGGATCGTTCTAATTTCGTTCTAATATTTGTTCTAAATGTGGGGGGTTTTGCCACCATGTGCTTCTACAGTGTTTTTCCACAAGGGTTACCCAATAGGTAAAAGGGTTAAGAGCATTAATATAATTCCATAATGGCGAAGGGGGAATTAATTTTGTAGCTTTGAAAGGAAAGTGTAAATATTTTACAGAATGGAATGCCCTTAGCATCTGTATTTTAGCTGCTTCCCCCCACCCCCCACTGAATTCACACCTTACACTGTACAAGAGCCTTTCAGGAATAGATTTGTTTTAAGTTTTCGTAGTCCCTATAAGCCATCCTTTGTGCCAAATACAGGAATACAGTACGAGACATAGTTATTGCACAGTCACAGTTGTAAATTAATATTGTCATTCTATAACCATTATTAAATACTTATTTACTATCTGTCAAACCCGAACATTTAGTAATTACAATTAGACATATTTCTAAAGTGGAATAATGAGCATGTTTATGGATAATGATAGCTATATATGGCCCTGTTTTTGCAAATATTGACAGGTTCAAATTTAGGTTGTCTGACAAATTCCTGAGATTTTGGGAAGAAATATAAAATTGGAGTTAAATGGGATAAATRCTGGTAAAACTATCATCTTGAAAGGGTAGTTGCATATTTTTTGATTGTAAATAATTATCACACTCAGAACAGAGACAGCCAGTCATACAAACAAAATGTGCTGAAATATACTTTGAAAACTGAATTATTGTTAACCAGTGTAGCACAACGTCAGCTGATTTAACTGTTTAAAAATCTCATAGTATATTTTAGCAGGAACGCCATAAAATAGATTCAGTATTATAACTACTAAGTAATTTTTCACAGTCACAGTTTTTAATTTYGGTGGAAAAAAAAATTTCATCTAGCCAGTTTTATGGTTTTTGGTTTCTTTTCAATATATTAATAGAGAAGTCGTATTGTGTGTTAGGGTAGTAATAAGAAACAGTTAACAGAGTCTGAAGGTCAGCAACAGCTAAACAGAGGAATAAAACCATCTTTTTTTTCCTCAGAAAAATGTGACTTTTGATATTACTTTTAATCTTATTAAAATGTGAAGTTATTTATGGTCAAGCTTAGATGCATTAATATTTGTTAATTGCAATTGGGCACTGAAGACCTGTGTAGCTGATGGCCTTATCATGTTTTTGCATTAGAAGGCCCATGTGAGAACAACGGGAATACTCAAAATAATAGTGGTTTTATATGCAAAGTGATGAATATGATGTTTTCCAAGGAAGAAACTTGACTCACATAGGGAAAAATGAATACTAGGCTTCCTCTYGTTAGCCTTTGATCCAGCAGCGATGGATAGTAGAATGGTAACAAAACAAAATCCCCTTGTTTTAATCACTTGTTCATTCACAATAACATTTTCAATATTAATGACTTTCTGCAGGTTTACATGGCGGTCTCATTTTATATTCCTGTTCTTTTATGAAATACCTAGTATTAAGCGAGTGTGTGTATTTGAGTGCCACTAAATTGTTCCAGGTCTACATTTTTGTAGCTTAGTGTAATTAAAGTAATATTAATGAGAACACTTTCGTAGTGCTGGGGGTAAAAAGGAAAGAATAACGTTCTCATGGCACATTGTAGCAGTTTCTAAATCCTAAATGATAAAAGTGATAATGTCAACAAAGTTGATGATAATGCATTATTTGGTGTGCGTTGACSAACAATTCTGTACTGGGACCGCGGCTGGGGACTGCACACTGCAGACTGGGCAGGAGTGGAGTCTGGAGTTTCATCCTGGCAAAGAGCCTTTCAAGTAAAAGAGGCAGAAAATCGGTTCTTTTTTTCCCCCTTATTTCTTGTCCCTATTACATCATCAGTTGTACTTTTCCTAGACAAATGCACTTGGATTATGTAGTGTTCCCTGTGAATTTTTAGAAAAAGTAGAAATTTTAGAAATTATTATTACATTATTACAGTTTAGTGTTAATGAGGATCACAGCTAACATAAAGGGAAACTTTGTTTCAGGATTCGGAGAGTTAAAAATAAGTTCCATACATTCAAATGACARATAATGTTCTTAATGCCTGATACTGTAAGTGTAAGTTTAGGAAATGTAGCCAATCTCTTGTTGGTGGACAGGCAATATAAGCAGTTATTACATTAAGTTTGTTCTGTCACCAACAAGGAGATACAATAGAGACCATGCTAATTATAAAAAAATTGTGAGATATGTTTTGGAAACACGGAATTGTAACGTTAAGATGGGAGAAACTCAGAACAGTAAATGAGTTGTGCGTCATTTTAAAAATGACGCACTGAAAACAGGGATTCCCAAATCACATTTTTCACTTAAATTAACAATCTGATTTTTCAAACGTTTTCGCTGATAMCACACAGTTGACTGGTGCATCTGTCTGTATGTGGGCACCTGAACCTAAAGCCAGGCAACCCATATGAAAACCCAAGACTGGCATGTGTCCCAGAAGAGAAACTAGAAACAGCTAATAGATTCATCAGAACTCGCAACAGCTGCATTTCAAAGGAGAAGGTGTTCATGAATCCTTCAGGAAGCTTGTGAACATCTTTTGCTTGTATTCAGTTTTGTTTGTTTGTTTTTGTTTGTTTGCTTGTTTGAGGGGTTTTACTCACTTCTACCACTGAATTAAAATTTTGTTCAGCAATCATAATGTGGATGACACTAGGTGCCGTTGTTTGCTTCTGAATGACTATGACGTGTACCACAGAATCATCAGATTGAGAATATTGTGAATTCGAATTGTGGGATGTTGATGGAAGGGTGCGTGAAGAATTCCTGGATCTTGTTCCCAACTCTGTATTCTGCTTTGAACTTCAAATATTTTAAACATTTTTGTTTAGTTGGAGAGTTGCTTRTTAAGTGGATGAATCACCTTGAGTTTTCATAATTAGCCGTCTTTCTTTGTCATTGCGTAATATGGCAGAGCTTATGTTCTTTTTCTTTCGGCTTTTTCAGGTATGAATACAAGCAAGAGTGAGACAGTGAAAGAGCATCCATTAAAACCCTCTAGGAGATCTATGCCATGCCTAGCCCAGAGCCAAACACATCCTCAGAGTCTGAGCAAGCATTCGTCATTTCTGCAGCCAAATCGTGTGCAGCCACAGCCCCGGCCTCAGCCTCTAAGTGCAGGGACATCTACAGCTACAGTGGATGTAGTGTCAGAACGAGGTAGGAGGTTTTTCTCTTTCAGGAGCTTGTTCCAACACTAGGGATGGAAAGGATCTATGGGAACATCATTTGAAGTCCTGTGGTGTCTTAGATATAATTTTTAGCATCTTTTATTAAATTATTGGGGCATCTGATAAGCTTTGATTTGTTTAGATATCTATGGTTTGCTGGAGAGATGGTTTTGCACAAAACAGCTAGAAGAACCACAGTACCGAGTTCTTGAGTGAATCTCTATCACGTTTGAAGTGAGGCTTAAACTAATTCTTATTTTATTTTTCTGAATTACAAGATTATTTCCTTCTCACTGAAAACAAGACAAGAAAGTGCTGCTGTATGCTGGGGAAAAGCATGAAGGTTTCTGTCCTAGTCTGTCCTAGGAGAGAGAGAAAAAAAAAAAATATTAGGCTTTTGGCAAGAAATGTCTTTTAAGTATGAACACGTAGGAGCAGATGCATTCATTCATGAATAGCAGAATCAGGGAAGAGCGGTCTGGAGAGAATGAGAGAAAAGGGAGAAAATCACTATTAATTTTAGCCTGTGTTAGAAAAAGGAACTACTTTTATTTTAGGATTTCTATTTTAACAGATAAACATGCCTTAACAGAGAGACTAGTCTAGTTGGAGATCCCAATCACTGTGTGTGTCACCTGTTGCCAACTATTGCCATACACTATTGCCAACTGTGTGAACCTTTAGAGAATAAACTAACTCGGCTGGCTTCTGCTACTAAATTTTTATAAGTCCTTCCTTAATGTTGATAGGCACTAATTGTTACTCTAGTAGGTTATTTCACCGAGTTAAACTTCTCTCAGGAGTAGAGTGAAAGTCTTTGTTAAAGTGATCTTGTTCTGTTTTCCACCAATGGAAAGTGCTCTTTAAAATTTCAGCCTAAAGTTTTTTCATTTGAGTCGCTGACAACTTTAAAAAGTGTATCTTTTACTTACAAAATACATGTGAATGCTGATACGAATACTGCATTTATTCCAGCTAAAGTGATGGAGACTTTGGAAAACAACTTGCTTAAGCTGTCTAATACAGAATACAGCGATCCATTTTTAGGTAAGTTTGTGTCTGAACGGAAATAATAATAAATTAATGATTCTTCAATTACACTTGCAGTATTTAAGTGTGGAAAGGCCATACTTACCCTGAACTGCCAGGTTTTTTTGAAAGAGGAGACTAAATGTGACTAAAGAAATATATGCTGTCATAAATTTCCTGATGCTTTCTCACCTTTTAGACTAACAGTAAATAGAAGCTAAAGACACAGAAGTATTTTTTTCATACATTCAGTGTAACCTTTTCCCCATAACAATCCTTCATAATACAATCACTTGGAAGCATGTAATTCCTTTGAAATAGCTATTATTATTTAGTTGTTATTATTCCTGTATAGTCATGTTACTCAGTATTGTCACGGCTGTAGTTATTATGTTGTTGTTTTTGCTTTAGATATTCATGTATATTTGCTTTAGATATTCATGTATAAAAAGTGTTCCAATCTGGCAAAAAAAAAAAAGTAATGCAGAAAAATAGCTATAATCGGGGCATATTTGTACCTGCATTAATGCCATTTTGATACTTTAATTAAGTCAAAGAAAGTAGGAAAGGAATTATTTTTAGAATAATCCCATCCTTGCAACTGCAAAATGAGTCTGTATATACACACACGAGTAGTAATTCGCAAGTTCCAAAATGAATTAATTTTGAAATTCCCTGGCTGTGTATTACCCATCTGAAGTACACACAGATATTCCTGCACCTTGCACAACTACTGTGAAAGATCTTTTTGCTCACAGTCAATGTAGCATCAAACTAGAAATCGTATCTTCATGCTGAAGAGATCTGCTTTCAGAAAGCTATTTCTGCTCACCTCTCACATGTTTTAGCATTGATTTTTTCTTGATGCCCAAAATACATGATAGATAAGAGGCTCTTCAAGGTCTCCTAAAGAGGTAGCTACTGGAAATGTGAGTGAAATTGATACTTCCTCCAAAACAAAATCAAAATGTTCCAAAATCATGACACAGACCAAAAACTTGCCATGAAGATTGTATAAGAAAATCACGTGTCTCAGTAAGGTTCCAGCTGAAGCTACTGCACTCTCTTAGTATAGTTGGTTTCATTGGGTAGGCAAGCACGGGTACTAGAACATTTCACTGTGATAATTTGTTTGAAATTTTTTTTTTTAATACCCTGTTCTATTTTTTTACTAATTGCTTACACATACACGTGCTGATATTATTGCATATTTATGTATGGCAGCAGTAATTCTTTCTCATAGTAAGTGATGCRCTGTTTTTCATTCACATCACCTAGTTTTAACCTCAGAAGAAACATGGAGGGCTCAGCGATTGAGGAAAAGATAGACTGAGTCCCATCAGCTCAAAATTGTTTTAAGCTTTGGTGTGGATGTTTCTCCTCTTCTGACTACAGCTACGCTCTTTGAAGAGACAGAAAAATACTTCAATTGTAGCCCTTTGCTAACTTGATTCATTACTTTGCCCATGTTAATTGAGTCAATCCCAAATTAGATCACTAAAATCTGTGAAGTTATTCTGTCACAGAATATTCTGTTACAGAAGCATAATTGGTTAGGATGTTCAGCTACAAGCAAGAAAGGAAACAGTATTTATAAATAAATCCCAGAAGTCAGTAGTAAGAACTGCCTTAGATAAAATTCAGCATTATTAGTTAGGTTCACAAAGAGAAATCAGGGACAGTTAAAGGTGCATTTAAAAAAAAATGGCCTTTTGTCCTCCTTCCAGCTGGGATAGAGTTAATTTTCTTCCTAGTGCTGTGTTTTGGGTTTGGTATGAGAAGAACGTTGATGGCACATTGATGTTTTAGCTGTTGCTAAGTGGTGCTTACACTAGTCAAGGACTCTTCAGCTTCCCATGCTTTGCAGGGTGCGGGGGAAGCTGGGAGGGAGCATAGCCGGGACAGCTAGCCCAGGTGGCCAATGGGGTATTCCATACCATGGGACATCATGCTCAGTATATAAAGTAGGAGGCGTGGTCCAGGAAGGGGGGGGAATCGCATCTTGGGGAAGGGCTGGGGGCATCAGTCGGCGGGTGGTGAGCAGTTGCATTGCACATCACCTGTTTTGTATATTCTACTACTGCTGCTGTTGTTATTATTATTACTACTGTTCTACTTTGTTCTATTTCAATTATTAAACTGTTTTTATCTCAACCGATGAGTTTTCCCACTTTTGCCTTCCCGATTCTCTCCGCCATCCTACYGGAAGGGGGAGGTGAGCGAGCAGCTGTGTGGTGTTTAGTTGCTGGCTAGGGTTAAACCACGACACCTTTCTGTAAGCCTTCAAAATACAGTTTGTTTGCACTTGAGGATCGTATTTATGTGGGTAAGTATTTGTGTCCAAGACTAAAATTTTCGATTTTGTCCTGAATCTGGGGAAAAGAAAAAAAAAAAAAGGGGGGGTGGAGGAAGGAATATTGCTGCTTGAACTTTGATCACCAAATAGGTGAAAAGGATGCAGCGCTGCTGCATGCTTTAGTTGGTACTCTGGACTTTGATGGAGTTTGCAAAATAGGCTGATTAATGGGTATCATCTTAGTTTCCAAACTGCTCTCCTGAGAACATGAAAGAATGCTGAATTAAGTGAATGTGGTGAATTTTTAATTAGGCAACATTATGGAACTGTACATAAAATAGGCCAAATGGCTTTCTCCTCTTCCAGAATTGTGTCCATAGACAAACTATCTTCTTGTGAGAAGGGGATTAACAGGCGTCAGATAAAAGGCTTCAGTGGAAAGGTTCTCTTTTATTTCAGTTGACTATAGATGAGGCCATAAATCTGTTAGACTTGTTTAGTTAGCGACATTGATGGATTTATAAAGTAAGAAGATAATGTATTACACCTTTGTTACTGCTAACACAGACAAACGGGATCAAGGACATAATGGATTTATGTTCTTTTTCCTGTGTCAGTTTTAGGTGGTAAGTAGTGTTTTTAGTTTGAGGAATCTGTAAATTCAAGCCAAGTAGTAGGCATTGAGCTTCTGTAACATATAACATGAACTATGAGGTTTCAGACGTGCTGGAATGCTCAGTGCTTAGCCAAAGCTGCGTGGAAATTCCCACCCAGTGAAGGTTATGATCAGGGCTTTCAGATCTTACCTAGGTGGAAATCATCTATTGCTTCAATCTGGACATTAAGTAAAACGTTACGCCTTGCATTTCTCAAAGCATGGTTGTAGAATTTGGTGTTCAGTCCAGAGCAAAATCATGTTATTGCTTTTACTTCCTTGAAAAAGTGTTTTCTTTTCTTATATGTTTGCATTATAGAAGAGTATAAAGTTCTGGTTTAAGTGACCTTTGTCACTTGTGATTTGAGTTCACAAAAGATAAAACTAAGGTCAGAGTTCCCAGTTCACCAAAGAACGTTAATCCCTCCAGCTTCTCTGCAGCTTCTTTTAAGATTTTTGCTCATCAAAGGAGTGAAAGATTCCTGCTTTTTGACTGTTCAGAAAATGCCTTTTTACCTAAGAACTTCTCCAAGAGACCAATATGCCTGCTAACCAATATAATGCAGTTAGTGAAAAACTAATTACAGTGAATTTATTCTCGACAACAAGACACATTAATTTTTGTCAACTCATTTAGCTGCAAGTAGCTAGTCAAATCCTATAAACACACACACGGGGGAATTTTCTGAATAAGCTTTTTGATGAGAACATTTCAATTTGTCAAGACTTCTTCAGAACTGTTTACGCAAGGTTAGAAGAGGGTAGGATTTCTCTCCATGGGGGAGACCGCAAGTGCCAGAGTAACCAGTACCCTGCTGCTGAAGCTGTGTGTCAGGGAAGTGGACGACTGAGGTTCCAGTTACTGAATCGTACAGGAAGGACCAACTTCGTAACATTAACTTACAGACTGTCTTGAGGTAACACTTGAARTTTTTCCTGAAAGATGCCTACAGTTTTTGGTTTAGCATGAAATGGGAAGACTTCAGAGCAGCTTTTACAGAGGCAGTAGAAGTATTTACTGCCTAGGTATATAATCTAGGAGAGATGCTTATGTGAGATGACAGAGGCAGTCAGGCTAAGTCTCAGTGTGGTATTTTAGGTAACAAGAACAGTATACCTGTGATACGGGACTTAACTGGACTACTCTCTCATGTTGATGCAATAGTCACAAATACCTAAAAGGCATAGATTTAGCAAAACAGGAAAAATCTTTTTCATACTTTTTTAGAATTGAGTGTTGGGATCTTGTAAGAGGTAAATACAAGAAGAAATGAAAATACTTGTGTTGTATTTGTAGATACATGTAAATTTGTATTACGCGAGAACCTGGATGTTAAAGTCTGAACTCATTGCTGTAACAATATAATTCCAGTGTCATCAGTACATTTGAAAGTCACACCAGTGATACTCAGACATTTGATACTCATTCTCTCAAAGGGAATTCAACATTATCCTTTTTTTTTCCAAAGTCTTCTGTCTGTGGATACTTGCTTAAAAATCTAGTGTATATTTATATTCCATTCTGTTTTTACTGTGCTTTGTTTTTCTTCTGAAAGACATGCTCAGTAATTACTTTGATTGTGCCAGCTGGATTTAAATGACATAGCTTTAACTTCAATTACTGAATTTCTGGCTTTACTGCACCTACCTATAAGAGCTTGTGGCTTTAGTTGGAGCGGGAAAAAATAAGTGGGGAATAGTTAGTTCCTAGTAGCTACATAGTAACTACATACAGAATGTCACATTAATAAAAATTTGCTTTCCTCTAGAACCNTTTTTTTAAGTTCTAGGAACATAACAGAATTGCAGCCACATTAAGGTTAACTAATGAGTTAGTTAATCCAGGAGCTGCTCCACTGGTGTGGGGGTATGTCTGTGTGCACGTATAAAGAAACAGTAATTGGTAAATTTTTAAAATAATGCTTTTCTTTTTCCTTAAAGGCCATGATATGCATAAAGGGAATGAACCTTATCTTTGAACGACCACAAATTTGGCTGGCCATCTTTTCTAAAAGAAATCTGAATGTAAACAATTTTGATTAAGGTTATTTGCAGTAGAATTTTATCTCCATGAACAGTTGAAAAATACTCTTCAGTAATCTCTGTTAAAATCATAGGAGGTGGTTACTACATACCTTTTTGGAGTTTTGAGTGTGCTTTAGAAATCAATTGACTAAATTTAAGAGAAGTTAGCAGTTCTTTATTGTTGAACTGAAAAGTACTCTTGAGTTAAGCTGAAGGGAGTTTACATGATTTGCAGGAGAATTTGTTTTACTTTATTTTAGTAATAACTCCCTTCTTCTAAGAAGAATCTTTTTTTTTCTTGGCGTAACTGAGATAAACACTCTCTTCTAATGCATGGTACGGGTGAAAAAGAACTGTGTAAGGTGCAAAGTCTCGTAAACCCAGGAGATAATATTCCACTGCATAGTCTGATCTTTTCTCAAATCGTCCTTCGGCTATAGCAAAAGGAATAGAAGGACAGTGGCAGTATTTGGACTGATAGGTGACTTGTTTTTCCATCTGCTAGGTCCRTTTCTGTTGTTAAAATTACTGTCATTAGTGTTGCTAGGTTTGACTTCCTTTTTTTACGTTCACTTTCAAACACTGCGAGCCAGATTTACAAAAGGGATTTCGTATTACACAACAGATTAATGCCTTTAAAAATCCAGTTTATCACATACATAGCTAAGGCATCAAGTTTTTCAGGAGTTAGGCCATATTGGAAATCCAATTAGACTAGGAGAAAGACTTGTGAATCTGATAGTCGTCTTGTTAACTTAAAAGTCCAATTTGATCATTCTAGCACAAATAAGCATATAAGTAGCTTTCTGCAGATCCTACCATTAGGAATGGTAGAGGATCATCAGAGGATCTGCCCTCCACTGTTAGGCTGAAATACTTCATTTCAAATAAGATGTAAAAAAATGAGTAATGGATAATATAATCAATAGAAGTTTGCATTCAGGATTTAGATATAATGAATATCTAATATTTATTTGGCAAATAAAGCCAATACTCTAGCAAATAAAACAACACTAATTCATTTATTCTTTTTTCAATTCTGTTTTTTTCTGAATTAGGTTAATTATGAAGGATTTATGCATAGTAAGTCATCTTCCTTAGCATGACGTGAAATCCTTCCTAGATAGGAACTTGATCATGAATGAGGTAGTTCATAATTTTGCTATAACGGTTACCTTGTATTCTGAGTGTATCCTGAATCCAGTTACTACAAAGCTTATATATGAGAACCTCCCTTATTTATGTGCCATGCTGCAACGTAGTGAACTGAGAAATGATGACCTGAACCAAAATTAACAATCCAACAAAGTATCGTAATAACTGCAGGATAAAAACTTTTTTCGGTGCTCGATTACAGAAGTGCTTGTAAGTGAATTTTGATAGAGTGATGTTATGATAAACAGAAATAGACAGAATAACCTGTGCAATACATACAGTGTTTACATTGTCGTGGTTTAACCCCAGCTGGCAACTAAGCCCCACACAGCTGCTCACTCACTCCCCCAAGGTGGGATGGGGGAGAGAATCGGAAGGGTGAAAGTGAGAAAACTCATGGGTTGAGATAAAGACAGTTTAATAGGKAAAGCAAAAGCCGTGTGCGCAAGCAAAGCAAAACAAGGAATTCATTCACTCCTTCCCACCGGCAGGCAGGTGTTCAGCCATCTCCAGGAAAGCAGGGCTCCATCACGCGTAACAGTTTCTTGGGAAGACAAACGCCATCACTCCGAATGTCCCCCCCCCCCTTCCTTCATCTTCCCCCAGCTTTATATGCTGAGCATGGCGTCGTATGGTGTGGAATATCCCTTTGGTCAGTTGGGGTCAGCTGTCCCGGCCGTGTCCCCTCCCAGCTCCTTGTGCACCCCCAGCCTCCTCGCTGGTGGSGTGGGGTGAGAAGCAGAARAGGCCTTGACTCTGTGTAAGCMCTGCTCAGCAATAATGAAAACATCCCTGCRTTATCAAGACTGTTTTCAGCACAAATCCAAAACGTAGCCCCATACTAGCTACTGTGAGGAAAATTAACTCTATCCCAGCCAAAACCAGCACAACATRAGAGGAGGTACTGAAAGATCACGGAGGATATGACTTAAGAAAACCGGGTTCAGTTTCTGCTTCAACAGAAACATGATGTTTCCATTGTGACTTTTAGAATAATTTTTTCAGAAGCTTGTGGCCCTTAGGCARTGCCTGCATAGGTAAGGACCGTCACATCTATTCTGACTGTGTTGTGAGACAGCTGAAAAGCTGCATTAGGACAGTTTTTCCTATACCTGGTGTGTAGGGAATTGTTCAGCTCCCATATTAGAGCTGGTTCATGCCTGGAGAGCTGGCAGCATGGATGAAGAAGCTGTGTGATCCATTATGAGCCTAGTGCTCGCTGAAACATAATAAGGATTAGTCTTTGGACTTAATATTGAGGATCAAAATATCAGAGTGCTTTAGGCATTTAATCTGCCTGTACCAATTCTGTACACCATCTTAACTCCTCCAAACAGCAATAATACCTGCCTGACTCCCTTTTTAAAAATGAGAAATATTCTGTGTAATGGTTACCACTGTCTGAAAGCTCATGAGAAATTTTACATTAAGAAAAGCCTGCGCTTGTCTGATATGGTAATTTTTAATATATAAATACACATACACGGGTAGCTGAAAAACCTTCTGTGTTACGTATACAATATAGTATTCCAGGTACACAGCAGAATAAAATAAGAAGACCTAAATCCATCACAATGCCACTTATCCAGGTGTCTAGTGATATCCTTCTCCAGGTTATTTGTTGTTTCTAGAACTAAAATTAGGACAAAAGGGGATTAATTTCTTGACCAATAATCTCATTCTTACTAAAGCTTTGCAAGGCCTATCTCTAAATGTGTAAAGGCTCAAAAGACTGAGTCAAGAGTCATCCTGTCAAAGTTTGTGAAACAGAAATTATCTAGGAATAATTTTTATATAAATTTTCCTTTCCATAACTGTGCCACATTTCAATTGAAAAACATTTGCTATCATACACTACAGTTATGTAAAATATATTGGTGGATTGCATGTTACAGAGAAATCGGGACAAGTGCTTTTTGTCCTTTAACTGTCATAAAACTAAAATGCACTCTTGGCCCTTCAGAAAAGTATGACAGAAAAAAAGGTAGCCAAGCAGTTAAGAAGACCCAAAAATGAAGATGCAAAGTGTGGACCTGGAAATCTATTTCTAAACTAAATGCTTCTGCATTGTTAGGTAAAAGACTCGCAGAAATGAAAGTCTCTCCAACATTTTATCCTATAAGTGCCCTTAGGGCAGATCTTACTGTCATGCATCAAGCATAGCAGAACTATATGTCACAAAGGGTAGATAGGTTTTTGTGGTGTATGAAGACTGAAGTTACTCATCATGCCTCTGTATTACAAGATAGCAAAACAAAGCAACTACTAGGATGAAGAGTTCTGTTATCTGCTTGATTAATGCTTGAATCTTTTTTAAATCACTTTATAGTTGAGTGTGGATCCAAGCTGACAGTACACATTACTTAGTTATATGTTCAGGTATGCTAACAATTATAAGTATATACCTAATTAAATTGAAGTGTGTACCTAATTAAAGAGAAGTCCTTGACTTATTGAATTGAATAGTGAAATTCCCATTGACTTCATTGAAATATGATTTGGTCTCTGCCTCTAGAATTACAAGCTGTCGCCCTTTCTCTGATTTAATATCCTCATCTTTATTTAAAATTCAGCCTTTTTTTTTCTATCTTATTTTTGCAGTGTTAGGGAAAGCTAAACAGTTTAATACAGAAACCTTCCTTTTCCTGACTTGAAGTCATAATAGCATATTAATTTTCCTTTCTGTAACAGGTCTCTTGGGGCTTGCAAATTGTATATGTAACTCTAATGATTTTTTTAAATAAAACTTTTTATCTGAAAACAGTTCAAAAAGCTTTCAACTACCACACAAGTTTTAATTAATTGAATAAGTGAAACACATCAGCAAGATACTGTTATTGGCTATACTAATTGCTTCAAAATGCATTATAGTTGCATTGTATATTTGTTTACTCAGTTCTGCAAGCACATAGTCTTTTAAATATGAGATTTTGTAGGATTAATATTTAAATCTTTCTCCTCCTTTTAGGAGGTACTCTGAAAACTCATATAAAGAGGTCATGTAAAGGGTCATGCACATTCTGTTTGCATTAGCAATATTATTTTACCTGAACAGCCCTGGAAAAAAAATTAATCCTACCAGGAGCTCAAAAACAAAAAAAAAGAGGGGTTAAGAATGAAGGCAGATGTCCTTTAGATGTCCTTGTCACTTTGAGGACATGGACATGAGCATACAACAGTCCCATCCTCCCATTTGCAGTCCTCCCACTGGAGCCGACTTTTTTCTTTTTTACACCAATCAAGCTTTTCCCCCCTCTTTTTTTCCTCTTTTCTTTACATCTCTTAAGGTTTTGCAGAGTTTCAAAGTTTTTCAGATAACTCTAGATCTGCCTTTTACTTTAACATTAATGTAGGAGAGCTGCTTTTAGCCAAGAATCTCCCTAACAGGACAGAAATTATTTATGTTTTG
Organism: Phoebastria nigripes; assembly: GCA_035582835.1. Taxonomy (NCBI): domain Eukaryota; kingdom Metazoa; phylum Chordata; class Aves; order Procellariiformes; family Diomedeidae; genus Phoebastria; species Phoebastria nigripes. The sequence continues at coordinate 2,475,278 of JAYKAV010003199.1, forward strand.
TTTTGG
>JAYKAV010003199.1:2475655-2506743 GCA_035582835.1 Phoebastria nigripes
GAGCACTTGGAAGTCCCGTGGCACATAGGAATGGGACTCCTGGCTCATGTCTTTCAGATGTGCCCAGTAAAGCACAGGTGGGACAGCACTTATTAACAGCGGAGAAGAGAACATATGCTTGGGGAGGCGAACAGTGATCTAAGGCCTGTTAAGGAGCCATCTTTCTGTGAATTGGTGTAAAAGCCTAAGCTTCTAGAGCAGTATGAACTGGATTCGTGGTTTTTATTAATCTCCTGTGGCTTCTYGCCCACACCCTCCCCCTCCCAAAGTCAAGCAGGCTGGTTGTGGTGGTCAGCATTAGAGCCCATCCAAGAACTACAAGAGCAGGGAGAGCTGGCAGTTGTTCTCGACAGTAACAGCCAAATAAGTTGTCATAGGCCAGGGAAGGCATGATGGGAAATAAAAAATGAAGTAAACAGTAGCTTTCCCACAGTGCGGAGGGAAAGAGCTTRAGGCAGCCAAGCTTTTGTTACGACGTTTTGTAGAGCTGCAGCCAAATAAAGACTCTGTGATTGAGTTTAAAGATGGATGCTTATAATGCAAGTCAAATAGAAAGACTGTTAGTCCACATCATTGCTTTTGGGATATGTTACATTAAAAACATCCTTGGGCAGTACAACTCCAGCCACGACATTCAGGCATGCTATCTTGGTTTGGCTTGTGGCAATCCCAAATGGCAGTTAAAATGCCAAACCAAATAATAGAGATCGTGGAAGAAAGGATGGCAGAAAATAGTGTTACTTTATAGACAAACATTATATAAAAATGTCATGGAAGTTTAGAAACTGCAGGTATTGAAGAAAGACTTAAGGAGTTAAATCACRGTGTATTGTAGTACACACTGGTTACACTAGGAATGATCAAGCTCAAGTTAATCTTTTCGTGTAAGTTTATCTTTAAGGGAAGGCAATTTTGGCTTGGTGGGTGGGAAAATTATAGAAGAGAGACTTTCTCTTTTAATAAAAGGGGTGGGTACCTTATTACAGAAAAAGCACCTGGTCATAAAAGAATACAAAAACATAGTCAATGCTATTAGTGGCAAAGTTTCGTTTCTGTCATCTTCTCTCAAGATCTTTTTCGAAACCCAACATATTTCATTCTCTATTCTTTAAAAATTTTAAAACTAATCAAAAGAAATTTACAAAGAGTTCAACTTACGAAACAAAATGAGCCTCCCAAAACACACACATGCTGCAGTTGTTCTTTCTAACCTGTTCTGGTATAGAAATACGATGCAATCCATTGAACTTTTTCTTTGAGTATAATTATTTATATTAAAGATTTTGTTTTAATATGTGCTGCAGAAGAGGTGAATGGGACTACGAGTCTATTCAAAGTATCTACAAAGCATACTTCAGGTGTTTTGTTGACAATGTCTAAAACTACATGAATGTTAAGAAAAATGCACACTTTTGAATATACTTTTAAAATATGGATTGTATGCTATGTCTCTCAGTCTGACATTTTTTCAGACAGGTGTAACAAACACTTATTCAAGTGCAATGTTTAAATGCTATGTTTCAATCTTCATTCCTCCCCTTTTTACTGTATGGATACCATTACTTTGTAGGACAGTGCTTTAGGTGCCTAAAATAAGTCATCGACTGCTGAAAGGTACAATAGCAAGTATCGTTAAATTTTAAGTAAGAAATGTACCTTTTTAATTCTAAATTTCTTTATTTGGRGGGGGGGGGGGGTTGTTGCTAAAACCTTTTTGGACTACATTTCAGAAAAGATAGCAGGTATCTCTAAATGGAAGGTAATCTTTTTTTTTTTTACAGAAAATACATGCTACAATTTAGAAGCTGTGTCCTTGAAAACGTAAAAATTTTTAGCAGGTAAAAGTATGTTGAGCACTAAGGGAAAACTCATTTCGTAACTTTAAATTGTTTAAATAAAACGTTACGTACTTTTGCAAAGGCTTTTTTTGAGTTTTAGGTGTRCTCATAATGTCTAATCCTCTAAAACTTCCCTCATAAAAATAGACTTTTTAATGTAAGTAGAGTCTGTCTTTCAGCTTAAATGGCCGATCTAGATGCAAAAGTTTAGGTTTCATAGGCCTGTCTCTTCTTTTCATTTTACTGGTTTCCATTACAAGACCTTGATCTTTAGTAAAGCTAAGAGCTCATCACATCTGGGCGTGAGTCAAATCTGCCAAGTTGCTTAAGTATCCTGTTTCCTACTTTGTATACCTACTACTTGAAACCTTCTGCACAGTCTTTTTACTACGTTCACTACATTACACCGAGTAACCTGTATATTAGKTTAAAACATTGTTTAAAATAAATAAAAGCTCTGAGTTTGGTGCTCTGACAATTAAAACGGGCTATTTCATACGTTAAGAAATCCCTTCACAGATTTACTGAGGTTAGTATCAGTATCAGAAATTACTGAGGGCTCATTTTATGTAATCATTATGTAAGCAGCTAAATTGCAGAAAAAACAGCTCTTGGTAAATGTTCYGGTTTAATATTCCATCTCAGAAATGTCTAGGCTACATGAGATAATTGTGGTTGTTTTTTTTCTGTACTACTTACTGTGGAGAATTTAACTGAACAACTTAATGAAAAATACTTTGTTGTTGCAGATGAGCTTTTATGAATATGAAATTGAGGAAATTCAAGATTGTGGTTCCCACAGCAACCATGACTTGTTTCTTGGCTTCTATTTAGGGTTTAGAATTACTGGGCTAAATGCTGTTCCCAGTTCCCCTGACTTTTCCCATGTTGATGTGAAAGCTGAGATGAGAACTTGGCTCAGGATTTGTGGGTAACTTTTTTGTCTGAATATGTTTCTATTTCCAATTTGTCTAAGATATAATTGTGTGGGAATAATTATTCCATCTTTTTCATCTTTAAAATATTTTTTCAAGACTAACCATTTTCCAACGTTCATTAACAATTACATGGTTCAATGTTGTACAGGCATTACCCCTCATTTTACTCCTGCTGGGTATATATGGTAAGTATTGTCACGATTTTTTGGTGGAGAATGTGCAAGGAAATTAAATGTCTGGAAAAAAGTCTTCCTTCTGATAGAGGATGTAGCGTGACTCAGAGACTTAAGTCCTTCTAACTCGCCTGCAGTGATGATGCAGGAGGAAATTTAATCTGTGAGAGTGGGTCTTAKTAAGCTTTGAGGAAGGTCCTCAGTCACCTGCAGCTATCTTAGGATACTCAACTAAGTTTTGATAAAAACTTTTGTTGAGCGATTAARAACAAATCCAATGAAAAAGGAAAACACTTTCTTCATGGTGTCAACTATCTTCTACCACCATCAGGTACACCTCTTAAAATGTGTTCTGAAGTGGTCACTGCAATACCTTAATACGCAAATTTTCAAATACTGTATCTAATGATGAGCAGCATGTATGTAGGGGAGTCGAGCATTTTGATTGCTTATTTAAATTTAAAACATGAGATGTTGCTCTGGTCTCCAGGATGCACATGTCTATTTGATAACACATTTTGAGTCTCGACAATTGTGAGTCAGGCAAAAAAGCATTTGAATATTTGGTTTATATCACTTTGTGGGKTTTTTTTTAAACTACTGTGAAGAACATTGTGGGCTTTTTTGATTTGAATATTAATAGAAAAARGTTTTTATAGGCCTTCTACTAAAAACAGAAGTCACTTCTAGTTTAAGACAAACATCATAACATTTCAAGTAAAAAACTTTTGCAGGAAAGGATAGAATATAAGTTATTGAAAAGTGGATACTTAAAAGGAACATTCAACTGTGGCTGTAACAATACTGTTAGTTTCTCTCCACTATAACCTAAAATGAGCCCACTGTTTTCTTCTGTTTTTCCTTCAGACATAGGAAAGGACAAAGACACATACACAGATGATTCAGAACATGGAAATTATGATTCTCGTACAGACCAGTCATTGCTTATTCAAAACAAGCTTACCAGACAGAAAACAGAACCTCGRACTAAATCATCTTTAAAGGTAATGGACACAAAACTTTATTAAATTGTATCAGTTGTCAGAATGTGCTTAAATATTTTTAAAATATAATTTCTAAGGGATTAGATAAGTTGCAGCTTAAATAAATAGGCATCTCATGGTAAGAAATTTAGGTRGCTCCCATATTGCGGTTTGACCTACAGAATCAGTGAATGGGTTTCTCTGTACCAAAAGCAACGAAAATTATATAGAATCAAGGATTCTAATGATTCGTATCGACTCATCTGAGAGGCRGTAGCCTTCTTTCAAAAAATGTATATTGCACAGAATTTAGGACATAGGATTCCCAGCACKCAGTGAAATTCATGTCAGCTGGGAGGCCTCAAGAAATTAGGAGAGTTTAGGAGAACTAAATTCATGTAGCAAAGGTAGTAGTCGAGAGTGATCTAAAGTGTAGGATTCTCCTTCTAAGCAAAATCCAAATGATAGCTAGACACGTTGAATGAAAGATAAAATTCACTTAACGTATAGGAGAGTGTAGCAGTGTTTTCAGGAACCTCAACTAAAGCACAGGGAAAGCCATCTCGCCAGATAAAACTGACCTGTTAGTGTAGTAATTACCTAATCACAGTATTTATCACAATGCATTTTCTACAGCGGTTCATCCACTATAATGCCAAAGAATTATGACTGATTTTCAGTTCAAAACATGTATTTCTTTTGTTYTTGCTCTGGACTGGGAGACCCTTAATTCTGCTTTCCGTTAAGCGTAATTGCTTGTAAACGTATGACAAACGACCTGACCTCAAGAAGTTCTGAATAATTTTCTTCTTCAAGCACTGAAAGTAGTGTGTTCTGCAGCACAATCTCTTTACCAGCGATTCTCTGATTTTTGGTATRTAAAGGCATGAATAATCCCGTGCTACAAATCTAGAAATGCTTAAATTGCTTTAAGGTTCTGTGCTTTACATACCGTGTACTCTTCAGTAGGCCGTTATACGGTTCTCTCATCCATTATGCCTGTGGCGCTTTGTGATTTTGGCATTGAATGCATGTTTCACAACAGTCGTGTAACTGTTGTAAAGCTTGTTCTCTCAGTCACCCTGATCATGATTACTAGAGGATTCTGGAACACAGGTAGCAGGTTGATGTGATCGCTGAGACTTCGTTTCATGGGATACTTTCAGAAAAAAACTTCTATAATAATAGCTATCTAATAACTTTTAGATAGGTTTACAGATAGTCGTATTTACAGATAGGAAAACTGTGACATGAAAATGAAACTTTGGTAATGACAGAGAATGCTTATTTTTTAATCTAAACCRTTGCAATGGGAACTTTTTGTGTTCACAGATTTTTTGTCTGTTTCTGCAAGGCTAGCTGAATTAAGGCAGAAATAATGATGTTCTTGTTTGATTTTGTTGATTAGGTAGACAGAGCCTTTTGTGTCAAATACGGCCTGAAAGACAGAAAAAATAATGCAGAATCTGCAGAATTTAGACTATGTTATAGAGAACTGAATATTTTTAATAACAGGTAAGGCTGCTACCAAAAAAATGAAGTAACAGATAGTGTCTGTCTAGTAACAGGCATTTCATTGTGCTAAAGCAAAATATTTTTTGTATTTTCATGTAAAATATAAAATGACCACTAGATGTGTTTTCTCCAAGCCCTGCATTCAGGACTGATATCAAGTTTATAGGCAGCCAGTAAGCTAACTTTCTTTCAAAGTTTAAAGAGGAGCCTTGTATTTGTATTAAGTTTAAACAAAAATGCACTTTTTATGTCTCAATCTTTGTATGTCCTGACCTACTGAAAAAAGTGCTTCAGAGTTTAAAAACAGTCTTCTGAAGCCACATCTGGCTTTTAGCCTTGACAACTCCTTTTATCACAGCAATTACTTTGGAAAGTTCCTTCTGTTTTTATACTGTTTTTGCAAATGAGGCAACCAAGCAGGATTCTCCTCCTGTTTACTGTTTGCCTGCCTCCACAGGAAAAAGGCAGAGGGGATTTAGATTAGTCTTATATTAGAACAGAAGGTTACTATTTTGCCTTTGGATTATTGTACAAGTCTTTGTGGCAATTAGTAGARGATGTCTAAGGGAAACTTCTTCCCAAAATGGATGTAAAACTGGCAAAAGGAGGCTTCTAATTCTTTTTGAGACTGTTGAAAGCACAGAAGACAGCTTTACAGCTGGTAAGTACTCTCATATATTTGGAAAATAAACTGATCTATCATGATGAAAAAAGTCTCCTCAGTCTGACCAGAGGATGAAAATGAGAAACACTGCATTAACAAAGCGTACAAGGATAAAAGCTTATTATTCTTCTCTGCTTGCTAGTGATTCTAATTTAAGCTTGTTTTGGAAGGGTGGTTTTACACCTGAGAGACTCAGGGAAAAATTGCTAAAAAAGTTATTTTCAGTTAATGCTTGGTACTATTATCTGTCTCAGTGATGAGCTACTTGAATACTTCAGCAATAATGAACTGGTCTTGCTGACATAATGAAAGCCAATACACATTTTTTTCAGGAATCGTTTAGCGTTTCAGATCACGTACATGATGTGGCACTTTCCATAAATCTGATTTGTATTGCTGCAGTTTTAAAGCTTTAGAAACATGAGATAATTTTGATATAGCATCTGGATGCCAACATTCATCTTGATAGTCATCTACTTTTCTTGTTTCCTTGATTATGATTTATAACTCATAATCTTCTTTAGTGTAGGTTGGTATCATTTCAGAATCCACAGATTTCATAWTGAAAAATTGTGAGTTGTTCAGACCCATTAAAAAGCTGTCTTCATTRTCCATCTCTGCTGTATTTTCATCACCAACTGCTGTTGAGATTGTGTAGACTTCACGTATGTGATTCTGCCAAAGGATCTCATGCAGAGGAATGATGCCAACAAGTGGCTGCTGAGCAAAGTATGGAATGAGTAGTATCTGCTATTGCAAGGGAAATGTAGGAAATGAGAAGGTCCCTGACTGGAAAGTTGATATTTGAAATATTCTAGTTTCACTGAGAAAGGAAAGCAGGCTAAACAGACTTTATCACTTGAATGGAAGGCAACATTTGTCCAGAGAAGCAGCGAAGTCAGCAGCAGTGACTTCTTTTCTGTACCAGTTACTATCACACGTATAGTGGCAAGATAGGAATATTTGAGAAATTACACTTCCATTTCCTTTCATTCAGGACRCTACTGTTACTCTCTTTGATCTGATGAATTTTTTATCAGATGAATTTTTTATCTAGGTAGTGTATTTTGCTATCTGGCAAGGTAAAGAAAGGATTTTTTAGAACAAAGTTGACATATTATCACTATGGGTTCAGGAACTATAACGAAATGCTGCCTATACAGTAGCCTAGTTCACTGCCTTTTTCTGGTATCCGCTGATATCCGCTATAATACTGCATGTCCAGCCTAGCTTTGTGTTGGATAGCATCTGAAATGATTTCTCTTTGAGTCTCCGGAAACGTTACATAACTTCTAAGGAATTTTAAATAAGAGCTTAAATAAGCAATTGGCCAAAACRTATGGAGAATTGTATCTGATCAGCTGGATATACCGGTGAAAATTCATTATAAGCTGAGCAAAGCTCAGTATGTTCAGTGTAGATTATTACAGTGATTATTAAAGGATAAATCTACCCGTGAAAACCTGAAATACATTGTTTAGGCATTTTATTGGAATGTTTGTGATTTTAAACATAACTATTCCTCTCCCTCCTGCAAAACAAATATTTTGCTTACAGAATTTCATGCAGGTGGTTTTGAAAAATGGAATAAATTAAATGCAATATCTGCAGAATAAAAATGTTCTTCAATCTTAATGTTTTATTTTCCACACTTTTGCAGGAATTATTTTCTTTTTTCATTTTTTCCTGTTTAAGTCCATGACTTTGGGTTGTACAGATTTGTGCTATATGTTCTAATCCTGTCAATTTATCACTAGTTTCACATACATTATTTCACTCATAATCCTGCTCCTGTGTTCAGTGGAAGTCAGGCATGTGTGCTGAAAGAGAAGGTTTGGCAATAAAAATGTTTTAGTGTATAAATAAGAACAAGATGTTGTCAGCTGACAACAGTGTACTGGAAAGGAGAATAGCAAAGGGAGCCTGAGAGATAAGGAGTAGTCCACAAATGCAGTCTAATAACACAAAAGTAAATAAAGTTTAAAGGGAATGATAACCGATAAAATCATTATCCGAGAATAGAATGACATGGTAAAGTGCAACAAAAGTTAACTTCATGTTTATGCTTCTAGTGCATGGCTCTCATCTGCTGTGAGGTTTTGTCTAAAAAGAAAAAAAAAAAAAAAAAAAGCTCAGAAAATATTTCGGGAAATGCAGGGAAAGTAGTAAGTAATTTTATCATAAAGATGAAAGTTTTAAAAAATAAACATGTAAAGAAGAATCTTCAGTGGTCACGTCAGTATGCTTCTTATTAAGGCCTCCTTATTAGACTTAAAGAGCAAATAGAAGTGGTTAAGTATGAAAAACGGGAAGTCTCCTTCTATCTCCAAACATCCTCCATTGCTGCTTCCTCATACAGTAACGTTGAACAGACTTCCTTTCAAAATTTTGCGTAAGATCACCTAAACCTACTCCTTTCGTGAAGCAAAATGTATTTTTGATACTATATACAAATGTATTTTTCATGCTTACTCTGTAAGTCTGAATAGAACGAAAATGGAAAAAAAGGTCCTCTGTGAAGAAGCCAAAATAATTACTAATTCTTTAGTTTACTCCTAAAAAGTTAAACTGCAGTTTTATTASGAAGGTCAGATGTTTCTGGAAGTCTTCCCCTCTGTTCAGAGAACAGCTAGGTTCTGCACAGTACAGTGTAGTATACACAGAAATACATTAGCATGGGTAATTACAGCAGCCTGTCACGTTAACCAGGCTGTGTTGTCTCTGATGCCCAAGATAGTTTGGATATCTTTGCATATGCAAATATGTCCCCAATTTTCTTTCCTAGGTTATTATGCTCATGGTTATTTGCAAAAGGAATWAAAAAAAAAAMCCAAAACAATATACACTTAAAATCAATCAATCTATATTTTTGGAATTAAGTAATTGAAAGGATGAGTATAACAAATCTATTTCTGGCTTATCCATTCCAAAACCCTTCAAACACAAAAAGATGATTGCTAACTTAGTCGTGGGCTTAGAAGATTTCTCATAAAGCACACCTTAGTGTATTCTTAATCAGAGTATGATTTTTAAAATGTAAAAAATGAGTCTAGCACTATTTTAAAATCTTTTAAAATATTTTCACAGCTAATTCCATGTAACTTAAGAAGTCTGTAACCTTGTTGGGGTCCCAGGTTTGATTTTCAAACATCCTGAAACAAAGCAAGCATTAATTAGGAATCTCACTTTTGTTCATGGAAATAAGCCCATTGTAGTTACCATCAGAAATGTATTTATTTCCAGAAAATACTTAAAGGTAAGAGTTGAGTCAAGCTCTGAATGTAGACACTGACCACTGAAATGGTGGCATCCTTCAGTGTGAATATTACTGAAGATGTTAATGCTAAGTTCATGGTAACRGTATTAGGGAGAATTAGTAATTAAAATAAACGAGGTGGTTTTCATGAATCAGCCAGTAATCGCTCTACTTAATAGCATCTTATGAAGTTCTAAGAACAATAATAAATTATATTGGAAGAAAGTTTTCTTTTATGAGAAATACCCATTCCTCTCAGAGTTAGAACAGGAGATTTTGCAGTTTTAGGTAGTCACCATGCCCAAGAATTTCACACATCAGACTTTACCTCTGTGAAAATTCCTGCCCTAGTTCCTCAAATGGTTTCCATGGCTACTTCTGTCTTATACATGATTTAATAGCCCTGAACTCATCCATTATTCTCTCTCAAACATCTCTTAAAAGCCAAGACATGAAGAGATACAGAAAACTGCTTTTCCTTGCCCCGCCTCTGATAACCAGTGTGTTTCGCATTGTAAGCTTCATTCTTCTCCTCTTACTCCTCCATTCCAAACTGATTTTCCTTGCAAGTGTACAAAGTGATTTTATATATTACGGTCCTGTTTGGACTGTAAGACTCCATGCCAATGAACTTTATGGTTGTGTTTACAAAAGTTTTATCTGGCAACAGTAGGTCAGTGAACGTGTTGTTATTTCCATGAGGAAGCAAATACATTTCAGAGTCTGTTTACTTGTCTTTTCATTCTTCCTCAAATGTTTTCTGGTTCTACAACTTTTCCCTACATCTTTGTCTCTAAAAAATGCTACTGGCGAGGTGGTGTGGCGTGGAGTGGCGATGCTGCGACTCGGTGCTTCCGTTTGCAGTAGTAGCGTCACTTTCTACTTCTCTTATAGTTTCCCTGGGAAAAAACCCAAGACACTTGACTAAGTCTTTAATATGTTGCTTCATTATTGGTAAGAGTTTATCAAAATGATTTTTCTCTAGCACATTTAGCTGCCAGAATTCACAAAGCTGTCTTAGGGAGGAAATGAATTTTGTTCTAAACATCATCACCTTGAAATAAAAAGATTTTGGGGAGAGAAATCTAGTAAATTTGGGGTCCAAATTGTAAAAGAAGAATCCTGAGGCCCAGCTGTGCGCATCCATCTATCTTTTGGATCCCAGATACTAATCTGTTGGTATATTGACTGTCCTTTACATAATTTTACAAATCTAAATCCAAATTACACCACCCACATGGAGGGAAAGTTGATCTTCATCCTGTCTACTGTAGAGGCATAATAAACATATCGCGCTGTGGGTGCTTGATTCTTGTGTGTTGTATCAGTTGGCACTTACATAAGTGAATGCTCCTGTTGTTGATTATGGCTGAGAATTGATGTTCTCTATATGTTCATATAAATATGAAACTTCCTTATATTCTTTTTATTAAGTAAACGACAGTCCTTGAAGTCAGGGATTGAAACAGAAGCTGTTCACTGCCTGAGCTATACCCCAATGTAAAAGTTGTTTCTCCCTGTATGGGTGCCTTGGGTCAGAATAACCTGCTCCGGGCTGAGTGCAGTGCGCTCTGTGCATGCTGCCAGACTAGCACTTGCGTTGTGCTTTTATTGATGTTTTATTTATAACTATTGATTGTGAGGGTAGTAGATGAAACTATTTTTTAGATATGTTGTAAAGCAACTTACAAAGTGCATCAGCAGCAAACTACTAACAGATGATGTTAAAATAACGAGTTGTCAGCCTCTGTGTTTATGAGTATATGTGTATAAAATAGGTAGAAATCATGCTCATTTTCATTGCCATTGCTCGCAAATTTCAGGAAACTGTAAAGCAAATCATAAAATGTAATTATTAAAGGTCTTGTTCCCTGCTCTTCATTTAACATTTATATGTTACATAATGGTAATGAAAATCTTACACAGGAAACGAACARGTTAGACAATTTCTTTCATATCAGACTTGATTTACTGGATGTTGATAGTAAGTTAGAATAAATTCATTTATTAAAATTAACACACGCAGAATCTAATAATGCAGCTTTTCCTAGGCTAAATTCACACTGAAGTACTTTGAATTTTTCCCTGAATAAAAATTTCTTTGTCTCTATTCCAACCAGAGTCAATAAGGACATGCATTTAAGTAGACATCGAGTTGATGGTTGATGAATCAAATAGTTTGAAGTAAAGCTTCACAGTTTGGGATTTCAGTTGTCTGTACTATTTCGTTGTATAAAACAAKGCCGACATAATTTAAGAGTCCTCAAATGGCTTTTTAATTAATCCCCTGGAATAATTAACCCAATACAAACTGCTAAAGGCTATTTCCAAAAATTGGTCAGTGGTCAGATGAGTAGTGATTGAAGTCGGAAGCTTAAGATGAGAAAGTGGAACTCCACTGAAGGGGTCCCTTTGTATTGTGAAGGTGAATGTTATAAGAGGTTAGCTTTTTGCCTTGGCTTGAATGCTATTAAGTGTGGTTGAATATTAAAATCTAACTTCAGTCTACGAAATAGTCAATGTTTTATATTATTAATATAGTACCAATACTATAATATACTATTGCAATATATAGCATATTCATAACAAGATAATAATATATTTATCATTAACATATTAATATTTCCTCTACATTAATATTTTCTATTAATAGGTCATGTCTGACCGTAGATAATTGTGAAGTTTAGTAAGAACGTCTGTTATAAGAGGACTCTACGTGTTTGGCCAAAGAAGAATAGTGATTGCTTTAAAAAAGTAATTTTTCATTTATATAATGTGCATTAGGGGTACAGTTAATTTCAAGGGGATATTTGAGTCAAATAGTTTCATTAATTGTATTAAAGTAATGATAAGGTCCTATATAGCTTAAGAAACCACATATATTTGTTTGTAGAATTATAGCTGTGAAGCATCAAATAAAGCTAACTTGACCCCAATTTAAACCAAGAAAAGGAGGTGGCTCTCCCAAAAATGAGCTGTGGAAGTCCTTATAAAAGGTGTTATGGAATCTGAAAGATTACATGGATTTGGGGGCAGCTGGACAAAGTTATGGAAGAGGAATTCCATGGAAAGTTACCAAATACGTAGAAACCTGAGCTGAAATTGGCTGAACACTGGGCTAGTGGTAGAGGGAAATACCACATGTGCTTCCTAGTACATGCTCTCTCCCAGACAGGTTTCTTTCTGTAGCTTTATATAAGCAAATTRGAGAGAACCTTTCATAGTGGTTTGCATGTACTTGAGGTTTTGCTGTTGCACAATGCAAGTTGTAAATATTTGGACAAGTCAATGGGAATTTGCTTATTGATTAAAAAAATAGCAGGGTTTTGTTACTGTTATGCCCAGTGTAACAAAGTTCAGTGAGTTATTTATGGAAATGCACTTGCAATTAGGAGATAAAGCTGCAATATGGAGTAAATGAGCTTGGGAAAGGGATAGAGAGGAAGAATTTTGGAGCACCATCCCCACGTGAACCAGAGGACTGGGAATTGCGAGCGAGGAAGAAAGGGAGTATCCACAGCCCCGCTAGGCGCTCTCTCTGCACTTAGATACCTCATGGTCACACCTGTGTCTGAGAACAATTTGGGCTATGAATCACACATCCACAAGCAAATAAATAATCATTTAAAATTTATAAAAATGAATACGCCTGTAGAGATTTTGTCAGCCTTTTAGCACTTGCTGTTATGTTAGCCTTGTTGAGGCTTGTCAGTGGTTGAGTGAAGGTGAAATGAATGGTTACAACAGATATGTTGTATCTACATTTGGTTCTAGTTAACTTCTGAATTTACCTAGGTAGTACATATTATTCATTAACTTAAACTTTTCACTGGTATAAAGTGGAGAAAAAAAAAAAATTAAGTATACTGATATATTATGTTCCAGTGTATTTTTCACTAATTTTCAGTAAGTTTCAAAATTTGCTAGTGGTTTTGTTATTAATAACATACCGCAAACCTGAAGCCTACCGTACCATGTCATTTACTCTTACCTAAAATTTGCTTCCTGTTTTGGGAATAGTTCCAACTCACTCTTCTAGAATATTTGTTTCTATGTATGGGGTGAAAAATTGGCCGTTTCTTCCCCCATCTTAAATTAGCATTTCCCCTCAGTTAGGCTAAGGGCACGTATTCAGAGGTTTCTGAATTCTACATTATCAGTTGTTTTGTGATGGAGGAAAGGCAGCAGTGGCCTGGGCGTACAGGAGGAGACAAGCACGGCGGGGATCAACCAGCACTCATACATCAAAAGCCCCAGTGCCTGATCTCTGCGCTGTGCCCTGTAGCCCTGAGTTAGTTACACATCTCACAGCAAGTTGCACGCGAAGCAAATAGAAAATCCTGAAGACGACAAATGCCAATTCAAAGAGGAAAGGAAAGGATACCACCTTTTATGCTTAGAAATGGAGACCTTTACCCAGGTAGTAGATGAGTCAGGTTAGTTTCCACTTAGCCTGGAGGGATTTGAATTCACCTCTCCTATGTTCCAAAGACTGAAATTGCTTCCACATCTGGATGGTTGCACCTGAAGCGGAGTATGAAAGTGACAGCATAATTCTAGCCAAGTGTGACGAAGCTGAGATTTCTAACACTCATTTTGTATTTACAGACTTGTTAACAAAATACATAAGCAGGTATGTACCTTGGAGCAGGTGACAGAATGCTTTTATGGTTAGTTTTGAAAAGTGTCATCTGGAAAAGAAAGACAATTGATGCCATCACCAGCTGTTGAGGGGAAAAAGAAGCTTAATTGTACCTAAATTGAAGCTTAATGTACTTAAATAATGTTCCCAGACGTGTGATGATGCGCTTTTTTGTAACGCTAGGTGGTCTGAGAATGACTACTTCTTGGTTTTTGCTCTCAGAGTTAAAAAAGCAGAGAAAGAGGAAGAATCTTGTTAGAAAACTTTAGTTTTTGCAGACTGAGGAGTTCTCAGAAGCACTAAATATGTAGAAAGTTGGCAGTGAGTTATGTGGGAGTAAGAAAAACCTTTCATGTAGAAACAAGTGAGCCGGTATCCAGTATTTATACTGCTGATACCGTGCACTAACAGTTGGTTCTGTTTATCAATAGAGAGTGTAACTATTGGATATAACTGAGTATTACAAATTTCATCTCAAACAATCCAAATAGGATGAATTTCTAAGACTACCATCCTATTGGCTAAAAGATGCAGTGTTCATAGAATTCTGCTCTCATATATATGGGTGTAATGTATCTTACTTCAAACCAACATACTTGTTCTGGACAGTTTGTGTTAAAATGAGTGCTGCATTCTCCAGAAGATGATGATAGTTTCTCAGTTTACCTTTTCAGATTTCAAAGTCTTCATAGTCTGACACCAGTTGATATAGTCACTGTCTATTCTGAATCATGCAAAACACAGAATGCAAAAATAGCTTTCAGCAGTGGCATGTAAAGCAGGGTTTTCCATATCAAGGTCAGAGAATCCCTGGTGTTTGCAAGCATGGTGGGAAGGAACTAGACGAGGTTTAAACATTGCTAACATGACATTGAAAAAGCACTTCAACGGGAATATCCAGGAAAACATTCCGATCAATAGCACTTCTTTTTTAACTTTTTAGATTTATTTCTCTTTTGGAGAAAATATATGTATGTTTGTTCTATAAAATTTGCCCAGGTACAAAGCTGGGAAACTTGGTTTAATTTACTTGTCTTTAAATTTTATTAATTCCTACTGGAAAGTAAGGATTAGCTGAAGTTTATAGTTATATATACCGTACAATAATTTTAAGGTTTTTCCACATATGAAAGAAATAGCTAGAATATGGGGTTTGTGGAGCTATTTTATTTTGTTTTGTCCTAATTAATTCGAAATCCTGAGCAACTGATGCGTATGAACTGCCTGTTCTTGTGACTTGTTCTTTATATATTCATCCTGTGGATATGTGGACATTTCCATGCTTTAGGAAATGCTGTGTTACACGGAATTTGTGATGGTGCTCTTCATCTTTATGAATGCCACATTTAGTGTATTTTTATTTTATCTTCTCCAGGCTGATGCCATGGCATCATCAGGCCTCTTCTTCAAAGACGGCAAAAAACGCATTGATTACATCTTGGTCTACAAAAAGTCAAGTCCACAGGTAGAAAAAAGAAGCACGTTTGAGAAGAATTTGAGAGCAGAAGGGTTGATGTTAGAACGAGAGGTGAGTCTTGTAGCTTATGTGGTATAAAAAAAACCTTTCTAATACTGTCATACTTTATTGGGTTTATAAATGACTCCCGACAATCTTACGTGCCTTTCCAGTCAGGCTTTGTTTAATGCTATTAAATGAATAATAACAATTGTTTGATAGTGTGTGTTTAACATGTTTTGGGGATGCATGGTTGTACGCATATACACACACGCATGTACCCCCCAAAGCATAATCACTTTTAAATTGGAGTAGGTGCAGTGCAGTACAGAGGGAAAACTTCCAGCTCCTTATGCTTGCAAAACAGAAGAAGCTTCAGTAACTCCTGTTGTTGCTTTAATATGTAACCTCTATGTCTTTCAGCAGAATGCATGATACTAAATGTCTTTGTTTTTAAAGGGGTGAAGATTTTCAATGTCAAGTGAATCCATCTCTAGTTTACATGGCTTAATCTGCATTGGGTTCTTTGAGCTAGAGTAGTTTACAATTTAAGTGTTATTGTTCAGGCTTCTGAATTTTCTTGAATGCAGAGTGCAAAGTTTCACTGTCAAATCCCTCCCCCCTTTTTTTTAAATACTGAAACGTTTAAAAACTTTGAGTATTAGAAGGGGGGTTTTTTGATTTTTTTTTTTTATTTTTTTTTTTTTTTTTTAGTTGCATGGGTGTAATTTTGTTGTCTTGACTCCAATCTGTTATAGTTTGTTTTCCCAAAATTCCAAATTAATATCTCTTCAAGGCTCCTAATACAGTTGCTGGTACCATAGAGATTAATTAATGTTTGTGTCTGGGTGCTCACAGTCAATCTTCTAAACAAATATTAAAAGCAAGGTGTTCTTTGCATTGTCAAAAAATAAATTATAGGGAATTGTGGTTTTACTTGCATTTTATTTTTCCCTTCCCTGCTGTGTGGTAGTGGAGTGTGGTGGATATTCAGGAATTTTCAGTTTCCTTCTGTGAAATGATGAACAAATGCCTTTATTTGTCCATCTAGAACCATTTCACAAGCGTGTTAAATTGTTGCGGTTGTGATTGGGATATTAGTAATGACAGCATTAATGTAAAAAGGAAGGAAAACAAAGCCAGGAAAACAGCCTTGGATTTTTGCTGTTTCATGAATTACTTATAAAACAGGCATATATTTAGTCTTATCCTGAAGTCAGCTCTTATACTTCATGTGTCTTTCATCCTGATTTATACTTTTCAACTCAATAGAATTAGCTTACGTGTTCTGTGTTAAAGCAATGAGCTTTTAACTGTTTTGAAGTCCGTGCAAGTTCTAGCTGACAATGTAGCATGTTGAATATTCATAAATAACTGACCTGACAGTAGTTTAAAATTTGTTTTTAAGGCTTTTAAAAATTGTTTGGAGCCTCATAGAAAAAATTATCGGATTTTGGGATATTTATTGAAATCAGAACAAGCTCAGCTGGAGTCAATTCAGAAGTATTGACACTTCAGGAAAAAATGTTTTTATAAGATCATAATTCTAGATAACAAGTGTTTTAAATTGTCTTCCAGTAGTGTTTTTTTATCCACATCTTTTGAGAAAAAGAAAATCCTAGAAGTAGTATTATTGAACTGTGATATGACTTTATGGAACTCGTAGGTAGAATTGTGAACATTTTAAATCTTATTAACCCTTTAACTAAATTTTCTTTTACCTTTACTTACCCAACCTTGCATTACTCGAGTTTTTGGGAGGCTTCAATCAGACTCAACTCTGTCAAAATATTTACCTATAAAAACTCAAGCAAATACATCTGGGAGAAGGGTGTGGAACTGAAGTGTTCATAAGAAAAGATAAATATAGGAACTTATAATGCTGAAGCTCTTGTTTTATGTGCAAATAAATTAGTGATGAAAAACATTTGTGTAGAGTATTCCTTGTAATTTTACAAAAAAACTCAGTTCATACAGAGATCACATTTATAATTTCATAGCAGACATCGCAATTACTTAACCATTCCCTGGAGTTACCATTTTTGCAGGGTGGGACCTGCAGCCTTCTCCCTCCCAGCTGTTCTTACGTCTCTAGCAGCTGAGCGCTATTCTCCTTAAATGGGAGACACACAGAATGGTCTTCAAACTGCTCATCTAAGATGATTTTGAGGGGATTTAAAATTAATTCATTTATTCCATGTCAAAAAATGCTGCATAAAGCCTTTCTCTACTTCTCCTTTGTTTATGAGCAAAGATCTGTCCTACAGATTCCTTTTGACAGTTTCTAGTTTACTCATATTACAGGGTTTGGGAGAAAAAAAGTTATTAATTTTCCTTTGTCTAGCTCAGAGCACTTACAGTGTTTTCAGACTTGCATGGCCACTTCAGGCCTAAAACCAGAATTTGACCCTGAAGAATGCTTTTAGAAAGGTGAATGCCATAGAGGTTTGAATTATTAATATGTATTTATTTGTTACTGCTCTTTACAGCCAGCTGTTACAAACAGTGATATCATGTTTGTTAAAATTCACTGTCCATGGGAGACATTGTGCAAATACGCAGAAAGAATGAACATCAGGATGCCTTTCAGGTATTGTGGAAACTATTTTAAGAAATTTGTCATTTAATGTTTAACATTAACACTTCACTACTTACCTTAAGGCTAAAATGCAGTCTTTGCTGCATTGTGGCCAGGCATGCTTACATTCAATTTAGTGAGATGATACGGAGAGAGGAGAGGAGAAACAAATAATAGGCGCTGTTCTTTTCACATTTACCTGTGGTACTTGTTTTCAAGCTTACCTTCCAAGTCAAATTGAGCATACATCTTTAGAAAATAATGTTAATAGTTCACACATTGTTTTGGATGTCCTTGGCAGAGTTTCAGGTATTCTCCATCTGAGCTTAAGTATTCTCCATGGTTTTACGGTATTTCTGAAGTCTTACCCAAAGGCGAGTGAAATTTAGTTTCCTTTTATCCCACTTAGTTCAGTACACCAAAAGTACATAAAATGCTAAATTTTGCTGCTTTACCTTATTGGCATTTTTGCTGTAGGATGAAACACATTTATTTGGTAAGAAAAAAGCCCGCTGTCCACCTCTACCTCCATAATAGAACTGTGAGAAATATTAAATTGATCACCATTTCTTTTTTCTTTAAGAAGATTTTAATAAGAATTTAAATGAAATTGCAATCTAAAACTTGTGTGAATATTTTAAATAGGCTATTTCTTTAATTTCCATATGTTTTAAAAAGTAAAAGTGAACACAGTTTTATTGTGAACACAAAATGGACWTAGCAGAATAGAACAAAGGTCTGTTTTGCTCTGCCAGCAGCCAGTATACAGTGTCCCATACAGAAGCCGAGCAAATCTAGAGCAGTGTTTCATGAAGCCTTCTCTCTTTCCAGAAGGCTGTGATTTAGAGACTTTCTGAGGCAGAGTTCATGTCTTTATCTTTGCTTATGTTAGCCCCTGATGGCTTGTCATGGATGCAAAAATAGCCATCTACACTTCTGTAACAACATCCTGTGACCACGCATTTTGTAATTTAATTACATGTTCTGTCAAAAGCACTTTTGTTTGTTTTAAGTCTTGAGCTTGCTTATTTAAATCAGGCTTTTCTTAACTGGATGGCATATATTGTTTTCCTGAGGTAACTATTTTCTCCATTCAATGGACAGAGGAAACTCAAGTCATAGAATTATCCCAAAATTACAATGAACTAGAGTCGTTCCCTCCCAAGAAGTTTTAAGTAGTCCTTAGGTAGTTTTAGGTAGTCCTGTGAGGAGCAGGGAGTTGGACTCGGTGATCCTTATAGGTCTCTTCCAACTTGAGATATTCTATGATTCTAAGAACAGATTATTTCTTCTAGCCTTTATCTGATTTATCAGTGGCTTCTGACTGTCCATTTTTAATACATAATCAAAGAGGAGAGCTAACCTTCCCTGCAGTACTTTAATGCAGTACACCCTTGTTCACCTGTGTTGCAAAATTTTGGCTTTCGGATATGGTCACTAAAATATACCGTGTATCAGTATCATATATGAATAATACATGAAGAATTAAACTCATACCTTTTAGGTTCACTTTGCTCAATCCAGGAATCTAAACAAAATCAACAAACTTAATACACAGGTTAAGAAGTATTTCTCTCTGTTGCTGAAAAGTAAAAATGCTTTTTTCTGACCCAAGGGACCACCCAGCATCCTAGAACTGTTTTAGCATGGCGTTATACCTAAATGTGTTGGCAGATATATAGTATAYGTCATATATGTAATATAGATGGAATCTCAGTGTTTCAATTACAAAAGGAAATTTTTCAAGCATTTCAAAAGACTGTGGTAATCACTGTTGTCTTGTGTATGGTTTCAAACAAGATTTATGTTAGCACCAAGGTTAGATCATGACTGTATTATACTTTTTTTTAACAATTTATAGGTTTTTTTGTTAAGTATGTGGTCTGCCAGTAGAAATGAAGCTCTGTTATATGTTTCTGAAGCTCAGACAAAAGGTTAATTTTATCTGTGTCTACAGGTATCTCGTGACACATAATTATTATTGTGTGTAATGAATACATTAGTTGTATCTAGCTCACCTGGACTCCACCTGTGCAAAACAGTTAAGGGCAATTAAAGGGAATGAAGGAAGGGTTTTGTTAAAAAATGTAATGTCTGAAAGTCCTTTAATAATTCTTCATTGCTTCGTTTGCAATTCTGCCTAGTAGTACCAAGCGTCAGGCTGCCAACAGCTTGCAGATCGGTAGATACATAGTTTTCCAGTGGCCACGTATTTTCTAGGCAACATTTCCTTCCCAATCCTTTTAATGTATTCATTTCATTGTTACTTTAATGTAAGTAATGTACTTTAATCAATGTCAAACACTGCCCAGATGGGCAGTCGCAGGTCTTGTTAACTATGTACGGTTTTAGGCTAAGAAGTGATGGAGAAGTATCCAGAGTGAAAGCACCATTTTTGTATGTGTTAGAATGGGGGGGATAAAATATCAACTGAAAAGAATGTTAAACTTCTATATTAATATATCCAAATAAGCTTGTTTTAATTCCTCCTAAAAAATAAACCTTGCAGAAGTAGAAAGGATTTAGGCAAATTTTAAGTAGAAGATGAGCTAAGCGAGGAGCAAAGCCCCTGGTCCTGAACTTCACTGTCCCCAGATGAGTGCCACGGTAAAGATACGGATACCCCAAGGAATCTGCAAGATTGAGGCCTTTGTGTAGTTGAAATGTGACATGAAATGATAGGAGGAGGCCAGAAAAAAACCCGAAAAAATGAAACTAGATGCGTAAAATATTACATTGCAGCAAATACCTTTCTATGTGGTTTCAAAAGAAGGTTCTCGGAAGACTTTACTGGGAATTTCTGATCTTGTTTCTCCAAGTTGCTATGACAGGTGAAGGGTGGAGAGAAAAGAGCTGTTAACATAAAAGTTGTTTGTTGCAGTTAGTACTCGTAGATTTTTTAGGGCTGTGTATTGTTCTTCAGTTAGATGCAAAATGTCAAAGGAAAGTGACGGTATACCACTTCAGAGAATGAAGATAGTATCTAATGGCATTAAGTGCTTATGGTATTCAAGGCATAGAGTGCATAAGGCATTTAATAGCCTGTTAATTCTTCTAAAATGAGTTTCATGAAATAAAAGCTAAGAAAGACCACATTAAATGAGTACTAGCATGACACCATTGAACCCTGTCTGATGGGTGTCTTACGAATTAATTATTGATTAGCTATTATTATTATTATTAGCTACAAATCTAAAATTTAATTTTGACTCAGGAACAAATTTTGAACTTGAAAATATGTGAAATCACAGCATTTTAACGACTTAGTCTATTTCAGTTGCCTTTTTTAAGTGTTTTTCACCTTTCTGCCTGTGAAAATGCATGTTTTAAAATGTCCAGTGTTCTTTTATAATGTATATGTCCTTTTCAACTGTCTCCTACTTGATTATTCTCAGCTGATTTTTGCTGTTCTTTCAGGAAAAAATGTTATTACACTGACTGGAGGAGCAAAACCATGGGCAGGTTGGTGGGTGATGTGTAGCTTCTAATTTTGTCAGATAGTCACCCTGCTAAAGAAAATCCATTCGCAGTTGTAAATTTATCCAGGAAACTTGGAAAATTATTTTCCTGAAAATTCAAAATATGTTAGCTCAAAGTGTTAAAATATTCATCTGTAACAAGATGCAGTACTTCAAAGCTTTGCCAGTTCTCATTTTAGAAACGCAAAAGTGTTTATGCAGCAAAGATTTAATACTAGAGCCATCTCTACAGTTATGTCTGCTGTTACCAAGGCATATTTCTTTAGCGTGGAAGATACTTTTGAGTGTATGTTTCAGATTCTGGTAGTCAGCTATTTCCTTAGACATGCAAACGTAACTTCTCTCGCGTATCCTGGTGATCAGGACTAAATCAATGCCACACACCAAAGGCTGTTTTGAATTTTTATTTGATAGCTGACAGAATAACTTGTACGCTGCAGTAAAAACTGTTTAACTCTCTGGAAGGGCAGACACATGCAAACCTCACCTGCGGCTGCTGCCATCGTTGCTGCTTCTGTCAGCCAGGAGAAGTGTACGAGAGGACACAGCAGTGGGCGAAAGGAGCCTGGGGGAGCTGGGGAGCAAGAACGGGGGACACTGTGAGCTGTAATCACTCCCCATTGCTCTAGTCAGACATAATGATGTCTTGTAAATCCTAATTACCTATGGAAAAGATATGAAAATTTTTACGTGAGGGAAATCTCGTGAAACAGTTCTCTATCACGGGTTTTCTCGAGATGGATCCTGAGATGAGATTACATTTGATTTAGGTTCTCCTGTTGTTACGTTAGATGATGAAGAGCTCTCTTTATTTCTCAGGAACAATTTAAGTAGTCTCACGATATCAGTTTGCAAGATGATCAGCTAACAAAAATAGACACAGCACTGTTGTATGGTAAAGTGAGAAAACTTTAAATACATAAGTAGATAAAATATATTGCAACAAAACAATCTATAACATAAATTTACAACTGCGTTTTTCTTCTTCCCAGTCATTCACATGCTTGCTCCATTTTAGTGTGCATTATGAAAAATGTAAGTGATGTGCTCTGTAATGCAAAGGCAAAATCAACAAGCTTTACTGCAAAATTGTCTCATTTCATCTGTAATCCGTCTGGTGAGTCCTAGATATTAAACAAATTTATTTTCTTTATTTAGAAGGACAGCTGTCTGAAACATGCAATTGAAGTTGCACAGTACCTGTGAACCAAGTAATAAACAATTTTCATGCCAGATTGATTTTTCATTTGAAACAAATGTTTTTACTTGTGAGAATTTGGGGATGAATATTTTTCTGAATGTTTTCTCTGCCACTTTATACAATTCAGTGCTCATAGTGTGAAGAAGAAGAAAAGACGCTATCTCTAAAAATGAAAGCTACCTCTAATATTGCTGTCATACACATCTCATCATTTTAACTTCTACTACTGTCATTGTTTCTTTGCATCTTACAACTTTTCAAACTTAATTGCTTCTCTGTAATTTATCAAATCTCTCATTTAGTATTTCTRAGTTATTAAGTGGAGTTTACAAGAGCTACAATGAAGAACTATGTTAAAATCTTTGTATATCAAAGGTGTAAAATTTTTAGGCTATAGAGTTTCTGTAATTTAAGAGTATGAGGTAACGCTAGAATTTTAGACCCTGCTGTGGCATGTACACTTCTCTGAATTTATTGACATGGTTATATGGTAGATGGATATATCTATAAATGTCCTGTAAAAAGTCTGCAAAAGAGTATTAGGAGCATGAATGAAAGGACAGAAGGTAAATGTAACTCTTACTGGTTATATCTTTCTTATATGTGATAGCGATGTAGTATCTCTCTACTTCTTTATTTACATACCTTAAAAAAAACCCTTAACATTGTACTTAATCCTATGAAGCTTGAATTCTATTCATAGGGCCACACTATAGTAATAATTTTATCATACTCCTTACGAGCAATATTTGAAAAGCCTTCAACAAATGTTTTCAAAGGAAAGGAAGTTGCTAGAAGTGGGACATGCAAGTAAATAATGTAGGTATAAAAAATTGTCTGAACTCTCAGATTTAAGACTGAATAATCTAATGAATCAGTTTTGTATCTGCAATATCAGACACGCCGATTTCATGCTGGTTAAGAATGACGTTGAGGAAAAGAAAATTAAGAGACAGTTGCCTCAGTATGCAGCTTCACTCTGCCCACTGAAGTGTTGAAATAAATTTATACTTTTAAGGATAGAGAACCAAAAATGACTTTGTTTAGCAACTGAGCTGCAATAAGCCTGCTTTGCAAAAGGACTTTTAAAACCTTTTGGATTTCAATCTGCACGCTGAAGTGAAATTGTTAATATCATTCCATCGAACAAATATAGTATCATTTTTTTTTTTTTTCTTTTTTGGTGACGATTGTGTCCATATATTGAATCTGTCAACCATAACATGTTTCCCATTACAAAACGTAGTACCATGCTCAGTAATTTGGTGGCATATGGTTGACAGTTCTGGCCACAGTCTTGTGTATTTTGGTCAATATATGAGAGGTGCAAACACTGAGCAAAATACTGGGTGGCGACTGCTGTCAAAAATACGTAACATACCTGAATTAAGCAACTGCCACTGGTCATCTCGTTCCATGAGTCTGATCAGATAATTCCGAATTGACCCATACTTTGTTTCTTTGCATTGCAGTCTGCTGAGTAAACATCATCTACGAGGCTTTTTGGACTAAACTAGTTCTGCAAAAAAGAACAACCAACTAAATAAAATGTAACAGTACAGTTGAGCATGAAAGTTGAGCAAAGCTGAAATTACAGGCATCTTCATAAAATATTAATTTCTATATCTAAGAATAAAATATATATGTGTTTCAGAATAATATCCCATAGTCCAAGGTGCATAAAGTTACAATAGCACCAGCTGGAGTGGTTTCAATAAGAGCGTACCTGAAGTGCTGCCCACATCTTTGCAGCATGGTTCCACTGGGACATTTTTGATCTCATTGCATGAACTCCTGACTTCATGAGTGACTTCACCAGGCCAGCTCTGTCTGCTTTTACTCTTATTAGATAGACTACACTGAATAGATTAAGTCAAGAATCCATTTAAATTGCTACTTTTGACCTAGAAGGCCACTCTGAGTAAGAATGCTAATACTTAGTCCTATGATTTAGGGAAAAATTTGTTATCACTTTGAATGAAAGCTCCATAAAACTTCAGTTTCCTCTTTAATTGTAAAATAATGTAAGCCAAGAAGAGAGGTCTCTCTTGCCGGATTATTTTTGTACGGGCGGGGATGTGCTTTTCAGTTGGAATATTCTATGCCATCTGAAGGTGCTAAGCTTTGGAGTGATCAACCATAAGCGATGTAATGAAAAAGCAGTCATACCTTAGATAAAAAGCCTTTTTGCCTCAGAAGAGAAATTGCAAATGTAATGTGGACATAAGTTTTTGTTTATTCCATGCTGTTCTTCATTACTTTGCATGTTAAAAGGAGCAGACGTGAATTTTAAAAAAGAGCTAATTTCTTTAACATAAAAATTATCTACTGTTTTTTTAGATTTTTGGAGGGGGAAAATGATCAAGGCTTTTTACGTAACCAATTCTAAAAGATTTTCATAATGAAAAATCTGAAATCAGATGCATTGTTTTTCTGTTCTTCTTCCTGATGCATCTGCCTATTTTCCTCATTAAAGAAAAGCCTGGGTTTTGACTCTAAAAAAAATCAGCATGTGTACAACAGAAAAAAGGATGAAGAAAATAAAGTGAAAACTGTACTTATATACACTATGTATAACTTTGTACTGAGAGAACTTCCACTGGAACCAGTAAGATAATCAGCTCGCACAGTAAGGTATTATTTGAGTAAAGGAGACACTTAGGGGATGCACCTGCCTGGGAACTGTATTCTGTGTTTCAACTTTATGAACATAGTTATGTTCTTTGGCTCATAATGCTTAGTGTCAAATAGAGTGGTGTCCCTCAAGTGCAGTACCAGTTACATACAGAGTGTGCACCAATACCTTGGCAATATATAGCAAGAAGAAAATTTTGAGAATTTTAACTGTCAATGTAAAATTCTGATCCCACATTTGGCTTAGATTTCTGTCTGGCACAGTGTCAGATAGGGGTAGAACTTTTTTTTGCTGATGTTGATAATAAGAGGTACKTTGTCACAAAGGTGGCTTTGCTACCTGAGAGTAACTTACTGTGTCATCACTTATTACTCTTAATTACGAAATGGGTAGCTGTGCTTCTGCTTAGCACAAGCAATTAAGTATTCACCTCAGATTAAAAAAATCTGATACTTAGTTTTACACTTTTTGTGGATATGAGATATATATGCTTTATATATCATGCATACATATTCATTGAGTAAGGCCCAAATCCCACTGAAAAAAATATTATTTAGGGTTATGTTTTTCTAAAATTCAGACTTTTCCTGGGTCTCTGATATGCTTATGGTACCGTAATGTAGCACTAATGTAGTATGAGACCTGCTCCTTAAATACCCATATTTCATTGCAGTTGAATATGAAAAAAATATAGGTCAGCAAGGAGTGCAAAACCGAAATAATAAGGAGGTAGCTTCTAGCATTTGCTTGAAAATTAACTGCACTTCACGAGATCTTCCCCTGTATAAACCATGTCCTGAGATACTATTTAGGCAAGTTGCCAGTGGAAGAAATCCCTTTTTGTTACCAGTATATAATCTAACCGAGGATAGAAAAATTATGTTCTGTTTGTGTTTTATAATGTCAATTTTTAGGAGACTGCATGAAGCCGTACCTAGTTTTTTTGTCTAAGACTGTATAACCATTTCTGTATAACGTATCCTTTACTTTATTTGATGTATAGGTATAATGTTTTATAAGGCAATATTGGCCCTTGGATTTTGATGAAAATTTTGCAGGGGAAGGCTTTACTGAAATCGGAAAGCCATAAAAATTTGATCCTAAGCAGTCTCGTATTTACTTCAAAATTTTATGAATTTTAGTGCCCGAGTTGCCAGGCAAGGGAGGGAGAAGGAGTTACACTTGCCTTGTCCAGTGGGGCTAGAGAAAGTAATTAGATATATTCTTGAGTAAGGCATAAGCATCCACAGTTCTGCCAGATGAACTACCTTGGAAAATGATTTACCCCAGTCTCAATACTGCAGTCCCATCTCAAACTATAATGCCACTAATTTTAGGATGAGTTGTACTTGAGTAAAGTGTGCAAGATAGACCACAAATAAATATTGCTAATTTTACTCCTAACTCCTTATTTTCTTTTATTTACTTAATGTGGAAATATCCTGCTTTCATTTCATTTCTAGTATGATGTCACTAAATATGCAATGTGGGAGCTAGAAATAACAAGCAGGTAAGAGCATGTAAATCTGATTTCTTATTGTCTCAGTTTGCAGAGGAATATGAGAGAGCTGAAAAGTTGGTTGCCCAGAAATCCAATGAAGCTTGACAAGGAGGCCTTACCTGATCTGGAAGAAACAGATTGCTACACAGCACCCTTTAGCCGTGCACGCATACACCAGTAAGTGCTGGAACTGGAAAGGCAGCGCCAGAGACCACGAGGATTTTTTATTTTCTCACTTCTAAGCAAGTGCCATAGGGGCAGCCATTAACAGATGGTCACTGGCAAATACACCGTATCATATTTGATATTTTCTATGGGTTTTCTCTTAAAGCCAAAATCTACTCTGTTACTTGCTATTTGACGGTCACTCAGTAGCATAGGCAAAAATTTCACTGAAAAATGAACACTGCCTTTTTGGTTTAGAAGTTTTTCTTTCAAAATGCAAGTACTTGCTCCAGTTTGCTTTGCCTAATTACATATTTTACTTAGGCAAAACCTGAGACAGCTGTTGAAATTGGGAACACCTGGAGGCAAGCTACAACCAGTGATGATTTTTTCTTTCTTATCAGATCTGCATTTTAAAAATGCTTTTGTCTCTGAAAGTATAAATATATATACACCAAATAGAAACTGTATGTGTTCAAATCAGCATGTTGGTGATGATGTAGTTTAACTGTGCTATAAATTTTTTCAGGACCCAAAAAATAAGACTCAAAAATTCTGGCTGTTTCTTCATTTTAAAAGTATTTTGTGATAATTCTTTTAGGAGAGAAAAGTTCATTTAAACTAGAAGTATAAATTAGGCTAAATAGGAATTTTCTTCTTCTCAGTAAAGAAGCTATATGCTAGTGGACTGACTTTACCCTGGAAAGATAAAGTAATTGCATTATAATATCAATTTTTTTTTTTTCCAGTAATTGACTATATTGCATTGGATCAATCACCTGTTTTTGGAGTTATTTCCTAACCAGCTCAGCTGATGTTATCAACCGTAACAGCACCACTTTTGGCACAGCTGGGTAGGCAAAAGCTCCTGCACGTCAGATTTCTGGCATCCAGAAACCAGAGCCATCTGAGAAAGGATGCTTTATTTGGCTCCATCCTAGGATTCTCTAAGGGAAAGTGGTTGTGGAGCTGCTACTCAAGTGTCCAGTGCATGGAGGGTTTTTTTGGTTGGTGGGGTTTTGGTTTTTTTTTTTTTTTTCTTAAATAGTAGTTCTGGTAGTTCCATGACACAGACATCTGCCAACTCATAAGTAACTTGAATTTGAGAACAACCACTGCTTCTGAAGATCTTTTTTTAATTAATTATATTCAGAACAGAAATGACCTAGATAGTAGGATATTTTAGAATTTAGTTTTAGTTGCTCTGTTTTCCCAACAGTAATCTGTGATGATGATAAATTTATTGGACCTGAGAAGATGCTCTAGGGATGTAAAATCTTATATCTTGTGCAGTAACCAAGGAGGGTAAAGATCCAATAAATCACTGTAAGAAGAAAACACTTGAGCAGCTATGTTTCAACACCYGTGCATTGTTTGAATATTAAAAGACATTAATTATTTTAATAGTTTTACGATAAACAACAAAGACAGCTTCTTCAGCAATTCCACAAGAAGTAGAATTGTGCATCACATGCTACAGAGAACTAAGTATGAAGATGGAAAATCCAAAATGGGTGAGAATGCTGTATTTTTTCCTAACCTGATGCTATAAAAATTGTATATCTTTACTTGCCTGGAAAAGTATCATTTGAGTAAACTCAGTTAATTTTGCCATTCCTTGAAATCTTTTTATTCGCTCAGTAACAGAGTTGAAGGAATGTCGCATCAGTTATTTTCTTAAATAACTCAGGGAAAGTTRGCAATATTTTTCACCTAATTACTCATTCTTTAAAATAAATTGGAGAGATTATGATAACTTTATGTGATCAAGAGCCACAATAAAGATAACATATACCTCAGAAAACTGTCGAGTGTTTTCTAGGACTGGTCCTAGTAGTTCTGCTACTACCCAGCAGTTCCAGTCCAGCAGAATCAAGGTGAGCTACACTTAACTTATTTGAGGTCTCCATGCAGCTCCAAGACAGTTGACCTGAAGACTTAATTCAGTTTATATCAACTCTCCTATTACAGTATTATTTTTTAGGAGGTCTAACTATTCATTTTTATTTGCAATGAACAGGGGATGTATGTATGATTTCCCATTTTCTTTGCAGGAGTTAAATTAAGAATTAAATATATATAGACATACTTAAAACCTTATACTTACGAAGATGATAGAAATTACAGAAAGTCGTTGCTTGAGTTTCTGAAGAAAAGCAGTAGTAAGAAAAACATAGAAAACAAGGGTTCAAATCTAATGCCTTTGAAGTTGATGATGGCAAATTTCATTACGAGATTAGTTTAGCATAATTTGTATATTTGAATGGAAAAATCTGAAATCCATCACAAGTACTTGTTTGTTGGGGAAACTGTTGGCTATGGGTGTGCTCTTACAGGCTACGGAATATTTTTGTTATAATTATTAATGGTTATTTATTATTTGGTTTTTTTATAATGTGCTTTGATAGTACACAAATCTGTTTTTAGGAAGGGTCTAGGAACTGATCCAAAATGCTGTAGCCAGTATGGTGCAGAGCAATGCTCTGATACAAACTCCTTCAGCTGGCTTATACTTAAAAATAACAACAGGTTAGCTTTTAAACCTGCAGGGGTTTTGCTGCCTCAAGGATTGTCTGTCCCTACCACTCCCTGTGTATGTCAGATCATCTGGTCACCCATAAAATCTGTATCATATGCTCTGATTAAATACAACATGAACGTAACTGTCTTCTCACACTTGATCTGGCACGAGCACCCGACTCTGAGAGAAAAGTTGCAGACATTGGCCCTCAGAAAGTTGCTGTAGTTTGACAGAGCCAGAGGTCTCGAGGGATCAGCACGACCTGCACAAACAGTTGGTGGGATTATTGATTATTGTCACGTTTAGCAGCATCCTGAGCATCTAACATTAAGTTACATTCTCAATATGTAACTTGAAAATTTGCACTGYTTGAAATTAATGTGTATAAAAAGTTGATATCGGAACTAATGCTTTTTTTCTTTTTAGGTATTAATAGATTACTAAATAATGGAACATATGAAGCAGCGTTTCCTCCACATGAGGTAACCTGGTTAATTTTATATTTGTCTTTATATTTAGATTAAAGCTTGCATTAATGTTTTGCGATTCTACTTTATTTTTAATTTTGTCCTGCAAACTTTTAATTTTACTATGTAATCTGTTGAGATTTTTTTTTTTTAATTTATAACTCTTATTGTAATATTGGCTTTTTAAATTTTTATTATATAATGCATTATAATAACTTCCTGGAGCATTTTCTTACTGAACTAGAATATTATAATCCTTGTTTTATTTTTATGAACCGGACATTGCCTGTGGAGTTCTTAATGAGAATATCAGTTTTTCCAAATCTGTTCCAATTAGTTGCATTAGATTATTTTTGCCTGCCACCTACAAAATGTTCTGTTTTTSTAATAGCTTGTGCACTTGATCACAGTTAGGGAGACTGGTTAATTATTTCCCATTTAGTCTTTTCTGAATAGTTCTGGATAACTGCTACTTGACAATATCTTCTTCAGTAGGTTAAAGTCTACTGAAGACTGTAAACCCGTGAGGTAAATGAAGAACTTGTGTTTGACTTCAGAGGGTTTTCAGACAATCTTTGTGTATTGAAAAGAAAGCAGCAAGCCACACATCTTCAGTCATTTTAAATGCCGTCAGTAGCATGGTRATTGCAGCTGTGAACTCTGTGATTGCTCGGGCTGAATATTGTGACTTGGTCTCATGTTTCAAAGGACTGACCTGTGCTTTACAAATTGCTGAGAGTAATTTTTTTATGTGGTATTAATAATTAAATACTGGGAATATAGGGAAGGAGTGGTTTAGATAAATAATTGAACATCATTGTTAATGCTTCAGCTGTGCATTACTGACTTCAGGGAAAAGCTGGCCGTACTACCAGAAAAACATGTGAAGCTTTCTCTGGCTGTCAAAACCATGCTGTCATATCCATTTTATGTATATGTTCCTTTGTTATGGCGTAAGCTACTGTTTCAAAGTTTCAGTTAAGGTTAATGAAGTCATATTTTTAAGCCACTCTTACCTTAATTGCTGCTTGACTGGTGCTAGGGGCTAGTGGTTGAACACTCTCTTTTTTTTTTTT
>JAYKAV010003199.1:2506748-2613698 GCA_035582835.1 Phoebastria nigripes
ATTTTTTCTTTATCACATGAGCAAATGAGAGTGAAAATTCAGTCCCAGTGGGAATGCTGAGACTTGAACTCTGTTATGAATAAACAGTGCAAGGGGAGGGGGGTGGGGAATTAAAAATACGCAATACCAGGTAATGCTTTATGCATTGCCGTCATTCATCCAGGTGACTGTGAGCATAAGTTGATGTTCTGTTCCTAGGTGTTCCTGGACATTGCAAAGGTCGCACTCTGTGTTGACATTTTTTGTATGCTTCTTTGCTGACTGTAATGAGAAATTGGTAGAATTGGACTCTTTGCTATGTTTAGCTTTGTTTTTAACTCATTCTTAAACCAGAGGGTCAGCAGATTGCAACAAGTAAATAGCGTTCTTTCAATTGCGGGGAATACTCAAGATTTCAAATAAATGATAAAAATCTAAATGGCTAAATTACTTGGATCTACCAGGGTCAAGAATCTGTCTGATTGCTAACTTTGAAGTACTGCTCTGGGGTGCTCTGTGCTCTTCCCAAGAAATTATTTGGCTCACTTGCAGTTATTTGATGATTTTCTTTACCATAACGAAGTAGTGAGTTTTTTGGGGGGAAAAAGTTCACCTGAAGGAGATGTCCTGCTTCAGAATTGGAGTAAAATTACGAATACAAGAGATTCTGATTAGGATGGTTCTAATGAATCTGTGTGTTACCTTTCGACTGCTGAGTATGAGGCTATTCTTTCAGGCTCTCAGGCCGTCTGTAAATGTCAGGCATGGCCTGGAAGGACTCCTTTTGGGTCAGACTGACTCTGTGTTTTGCTTTTAATGCCTCTGAGCATCCTGTGTAGGTTTCAAAATAACGCCAGTTCTGTTGTTTCCATCATCTTTGAAAACACGTACCACAGAAAGACTACGGTTTTCTGTACTTTTAAACAGGAGTTAAATAAAGTCACAGAAAATGTCTAGGACAGGAGAACCGAGCTGACATACCAGAAATTTCTAAAATTTTATAGGAGAGGAAAAAAAAGATAACACAAACACATCTCAAAAAAGTTTGAAAAATTGAAATAGGTGGAAGCATTACAAATGAGCATGTATTCGTGAAATAGAAACGCTGTACTTGAAGCCATACAAAGAGTTGAGTAGTTCTGTATAGTCTTGTACTAGTATGGTTCTATCATTCTTACAGAAACTGGCCATTTCAGAAGCATGTGTAACCATATCTCTCCTGTCAGGCTTACGTGTTAGCTCCAGATGACATGTCCTAGAGATGTCCATAATGTGAGACCTATTTATTAAAAATAGTGAACTCCTCATTTAAAATTATAATCAAATACCTAAGAAATGTGTATCTTTTCCATAGTGCCTAGTAGTATATTTTTACTTCTTTGCATTTTTCAGGGAAGCCACAAAAGCAGACATCCCATCAAAACACACGGAGCTCAGAATCACAGACACCTCTTATATGAGCGTTGGGCACGGTGGGGAATGTGGTACAAATACCAACCTCTCGATTTAATCAGGTATTAGTACTTTGAAGAGTAGCTTGTTTCTGTGATACAGATTACCTGGTAACGGTGCATTAACCATACTGCTAAATTCGTCATCCTTATGCTTTCCTGTAAAATTTAGCTATTCAGTATTATCAGATAAGATTGGAATTCTCTAAGTTGCTTCGTTTGGGTGCTCTTTTGTGCAGGGCTATTAAGTTCAAATGAGGCTGCATAAAAGGCACATAGATCCAAYCGCTTGACAATTTGCAGTGTGAAACTTAAAATACAAACCCATGAAGTGATCTGCTGATCAGAGACAGTTGCCTCTCATGAGAGTATCTTGGAGAGCAAAGAGTGTTACCCACATGGACAGTCAGAGTTACCAGATCCACTGGAGGGAGAATGCAGCCTAATTGTTACATTTCCACGTGGGTTTAAATAAACTTCTGTTTATATATCTTATAATTAATATCACAGATTACCAAATATAAAGCGGAGAAATACATGTAATTGAAGTTAAATAATTGTGATATTTGGGTTTCATACCTTCCTCATCTTTGAATTGAATACCAGTGATTCATTTTTCCTTGCTGTCAGTTTTGATTCCTGATCCGACAGTCATAACCAATTATTGTGCCCAGTATTGTTCCACTGAAGGCTGTGGAGCTAAGCATGTGCCATGGGACAATTCTGTGCTGATCAAATAGTATCATCCATGACTGACTTTCTGATCACTGCTACTTCATCTCTTTTAGCAACTGATACCCATGTTTTGAAGAATTAAAGCTCAATCTTCAACTTGTGTTTTCAATCCATTGTTTTCTCTAGTAATAGTTAGATAATCAGTAATATGACATATTTCAATCATAAATGCTTTTTATAATGGAATTAGGTCATACCAACTAACTTCATCCCTTTACAGAAATTTTTTGTGTGTCTGTGTGTATACGTATCTATCTCTGTGTGTGCAAATAAAATGTCCTACATTTAATAATGTTGAAACTAGTACATCTACTTAGTCATTGCAAGGGCATGACAATTACAGAGCACTTCAGTTATATCCTCATAAGATATATGCTCTGGTAAGTCTGCAATTAGTGCTACTAGAATGTTATGCTAGCCTGAAATAAAACATTTTGGTAAACTGACAATAGTTTTACCATAAACTTGTAATGGTAGTTCCTCATTAGAGTTATTCTGCTACTGTGAAGATAGATAGAGGTCACCATAAGTTTTAACTTTAAACAATGTATGTGTTTCTTTTTCATGTAGGCGATATTTTGGTGAAAAAATTGGACTGTATTTTGCCTGGTTGGGGTGGTATACTGGAATGCTTATTCCTGCTGCCCTGGTTGGGCTCTTTGTTTTCCTTTATGGATTATTTACGATGGATTCCAGCCAAGTAAGGTAAAATCCCATCTAAAAACATAATAGCCTGTTGAAAATTAAGAACAGTCTGGTACAACTGAAATCATTATTATACTTACAAATGCTTTCGAGATATGGTAATCATGTAAAAATAACCAAATAAAACACTGGGTTCTTCAGTCAAGTGTATCCACTTTGTATATCTGTTTTGCATCAAGCTGGATGCGTACCATTCACAGCAAGCACTCTTACCGCTGCGTCTGCAGCGATTCCCATTCTGTCTGTAAGGAAAAACAGCAAGTACAGATTCTAATGTTGTAGCTTCTGCAATGGTTGTCATTCTAGTCAAGGCTAATGGGTGAAAAAACAGTCAGATATACTCCCCTCTTTACCTCCATCTTGCCTGTAACTTCCAGAGTGTAGTACAGTTGCTAAACTTCCAACTTACTTTTGTCTATGCCTTTTTTTTGTCCCAGTGGCAAACTTTGAGTCTAGCAAAATTCTTAACTATGTCAGTGTAAACTGCAGCCAGGAGACCCAGCTTCAGGGAGATTACAACCACATGAAATAAGCCTAGTTTTCAAGTTTCCCACTGTTGTGATTTTGCTCTGAGAGGGGTTTATCTCAATTTAGAAATAGTGATGAGGGTGCTCGAGTTAAGTGCTGACTGTATTTTTAGGAACTGTTTCAGAGGACGCACCCTTATTACAAAGTTTTCCGTTAGATGTCATCAGACACAACAGTATCAGTGCTCTTACGATTGCAACTGTTCCTCCAAGCAGTTTGGATGCTTAGGCTGTAAGTATACTTGGAGTCAGATTTCATAGGAAGTGTTTCTTGGGCTTTGAGCAGGACTATTTTACGTTTTCTTTATGGAATTGTCTTTATCGTCTGTTTCACAGTGGGTTATTATATTCTGCAGTGCTGTAATTAAGGCTTTTTTAGGCTTTCTTTTGTACAGCAAACTCCTGAGAGAGTTTACAACTTCAAACTGCATTAAATGCAATAAATGTATCAGCCAGGAAACTATGCTATCTTTAAGATATTGTTGTCTGTATTAGGATTGTTTTGCATGATAAATGTCTGTAAAACACAATGGATGTAAGGTAAAGTAGAGGATCAGCCTGTCCATAGAGCACAAGGACTAGGACTGTTGAACTGGAAATCTTGTTTTCTTCACCTGTACAATGGCACAGTTTCAACAACAGGGGAACAAAGGCCATAATCTACTATTATCAGGGTACAGCTTTGTATTTTAGGCACTTCCTGAGGAAGAGAAAGATTTGGCATTGACACTCCCCAAGAGAAAGAACAGAATTTCTAAGAATATAATTTTTTCAAACTGTAAGCTATTATGTGCTTCTCTGTGTGTCACACGCTTCTCTCAGGAAGACTTGGAGATGCGACTCCTGCTTAGCTCTTTTAATAGAGAGATGCAGTTATCTTGCTTGCTGAAGGTTGCAGGGTGTAAATCGCAGGAGCGCAGAGGTAGGCTGGCTTTCGTGTTTTCATGTCCTAAGTTTTTCCCCTTGGCTGCTGTTGAGCAGCTGCAGACGGAACATACAGATTTTAGTTTGCTCCCCGTGGAGGCTGATTGTGTTGGGTCCTCTCCTGGTTTCGGCTGGGATAGAGTTAATTTTCTTCCTAGTAGCTGGTATAGTGCTGTGTTTTGGATTTAGTATGAGCATAATGTTGATAACACACTGATGTTTTAGTTGTTGCTAAGTAGTGCTTACACTAAATCAAGGCCTTCTCAGCTTCTCATGCTCTACTGACTGAGAAGGCTGGAGACGCACAAGAAGCTGGGAGGGGGCACAGCCAGGACAGCTGACCCAAACTGGCCAAAGGGATATTCCATACCATATGACGTCATGCTCAGTATATGAACTAGGGGAAAGCTGGCCCGGGGCCCGCTGCTCGGGGACTGGCTGGGCATCGGTCGGCAGGTGGTGAGCAATTGCATYGTGCATCACTTGCTTTGTATATTATTATTATTATTATTACTATTTTATTTTATTTCAATTATTAAACTGTTTTTATCTCAACCCATGAGTTTTCTCACTTTTACTCTTCCCATTCTCTCCCCCATCCCACCGGGGGTAGTGAGCGAGTGGTTGTGTGGTTCTCAGTCGCCGGCTGGGGTTAAGCCACGACAGGTCCCATCCTGAGGTGCCTCAGTGTCATGCTGGGCTACACAGAGCACCAAGGTGCCCGTCAGGGGCTCTGGACTCTATTCCAGAAGCAAGAGCCTGAAAGTTAGGTGTTCTACCGTGTAAGCCCTAGATGCCTACAAGGGGAGGGGGAGTATTTCTATATTTATTATAGCTAACGTTAGCCAGTGTTCATTTCAAAATACTGACAGAGGGTGAGTTAATGCAGAAGCCTTAGCCCTGTGCTCTGTGGCAGCCCCACATCTGTAATCTGGATGTGTTAATTCTGGGTAGAAGGTCCTCTCTGCCTTTGATGGTGTGCCTCTGGGCAGTCCCTCTGGTTAGTCGTGACACAATACTGTCGTATCAGTACATTGCTATGACCTAGTCAGTAAGACCTGCTGTGAGACGTGGATTCAAGAACAGAGCTTAACTAACTCAAGCTGATTGTGACTGGCCTGATAAAATGTATGTAGATGTTTTCTGTATCACCTTGTGTACTTATGCAATTCTAAAGGCCAGTGATAACAGATGCTGCTCCYTGCCATGTTTGCTTACTTAGCCTGGAAGGGGTTAGTGAGGGTTAGACAGAAACCTCCTACCTAGAGCAGACACGAGTCATCCATTAGCAGGCAGACAGACTGCACAACGTAAATGTTCTTATTTTTGCCATGTTCTGAGACTGTGAGATTATTTAGCTAGTGTTTCTGCAGTCATTTAAAGAAAACTGCTAGATAAACTTCTATAACAGTTTTAAAATATATCATTTGATTTTGAGCACTGCAGCTACCGCAGTGTGCAAATGCAATGTTCAGCAGTCGTCAGGAAGAAACGGAGTCGGGTACGTTATTCTAACAAAATCTAGACACAGGAAACCCAGTGGCAATTACGAATTTAAACCTAGAGCCAGGGCATTATGGCAATGTCATAACTGCCACATTGCCCCAGATTCAGTATTATTCAGTGTAATACTACTTCATGTGAAACAGGTTTCACCCTATTAACGCCTGTTATTAGGAATCATTGGATGTTAGGAAGTGTTGATTTACATTATGATAAATTCTGTCAAAAAAAMCTATTTTTCATCTGTCTTGTGTACCACAAAATTTGAACTTGCCGACTGATCAAATTATTTTTGCAGAAGCCTGCTTTCCTCAGTGACGTCCCTTCACCTCTCAGGCGCAGGGAGCTGCTGTGAGCCCCCCTCTAGTGGCTGTTTCCACTGAGGTCCAGCGCAGTTTCAGCAGAGAAGGAATAAGCAAATACACAAGCATACATTGCTGTAGAACCAAACGTTGCTTGCGATGCCAGCCATAGGTTTTGTGCAGCAATAATTCGAGGGTTGTGCAGAACGATGTCACACCTAAGAGCTAGTTTGTCTTGTTTACGACTTGTACGAGTGCTCTGCTCCGTGCTCGGGGTCTGTYATGGRCTGGCCGGCAGTGTTGATCTGCTCGAGGGTAGGAAGGCTCTGCAGAGGGACCTGGACAGGCTGGATCGATGGGCCGAGGCCAACTGCATGAGGTCCAGCAAGACCAAGTGCCGGGTCCTGCACTTTGGCCACAACAACCCCATGCAACGCTACAGGCTGGGGGAAGAGCAGCTGGAAAGCTGCCTGTCGGAAAAGGACCTGGGGGTGCTGGTTGAAAGCCGGCGGAATATGAGTCGGCAGTGTGCCCAGGTGGCCAAGAAGGCCAATGGCATCCTGGCCTGTATCAGAAATAGTGTGGCCAGCAGGAGTAGGGAAGTGATTGTCCCCCTGTACTTGGCACTGGTGAGGCTGCACCTCGAATACTGCGTTCAGTTTTGGGCCCCTCACTACAAGAAGGACATTGAGGTGCTGGAGCGTGTCCAGAGAAGGGCAACAAAGCTGGTGAAGGGTCTGGAGAGCAAGTCTTACGAGGAGCGGCTGAGGGAACTGGGACCGTTTAGCCTGGAGAAGAGGAGGCTGAGGGGAGGCCTTATTGTGCTCTACAACTACCTGAAAGGAGGTTGCAGCAAGGTGGGTGTTGGTCTCTTCTGCCAAGCARCTAGCGATAGGACGAGAGGAAATGGGCTCAAGTTGYGCCAGGGGAGGTTTAGATTGGACATTAGGAAAAATTTCTTTACTGAAAGAGTGGTTAAGCATTGGAACAGGCTGCCCRGGGAAGTGGTGGAGTCACCATCCCTGGAAGTATTTAAAAGACGTGTAGATGAGGCACTTAGGGACATGGTTTAGTGGGCATGGTGGTGTTGGGTTGACGGTTGGACTTGATGGTCTTAGAGGTCTTTTCCAACCTTAATGATTCTATGATTCTATGATACCAGGTGGCTCTTTTTATATACATATAAAAATATTATATAATATATATATCTCAGCCCGGCACGGGSCCAGCTGCCCCCTGTGTAAAGGAAAGATGCTCTATGTAGTTCATCTGTGGCTGCCACAGGCAAATTGGAAATGGTGCATATTTGCTCCCTTTTGGTGGTACACTTCCTTCTTTCCCAGGGCGAGTGCCCCTCTCACACTGCCTTTTGCCGCTTGTCATAGTGTCTTTCTCCTTTCCTCAGTTACAGTTTTAGGGAAACAATAAACTTTAAGGTCTGACTGACTCATTCGATGAWTCAAAGGTATTGTACAGGGAGGAGGAAGGTGAAATAAGATGGGAAGACAAAAACCTGTGTACATACTGTGGTATCAGGGACTAGACACTATTATAAGCAAATATGCATATATGTCCCATGTTTAGAAACAGAAGTTTCTCCATTCTACACGGTTAGGGACATTTTTCTTTCTTATCACAAAACAAATGCATAAGATGGGCAGTGTTACTGAAAGCATGTTGGAATGGAGGTGTTGTGGTTTAACCCGGCAGGCAGCCGAACACCACACACCACACAGCTGCTCGCTCACTGCCCCCCCCCCACACACACACACAGCGGGATGGGGGAGAGAATTGGAAAAAAAAAAAAGTAAAATTTGTGGATTGAGATAAAGACAGTTTAATAGAACAGAAAAGGAAGGGAAAAATAATAATAATAATAATAATAATGGTAGAATATACAAAAAGAGTGATGCACAATGCAATTGCTCACCACCCGCCGGCGGATACGCAAACAGTGATCACTACTTCCTGGATCATGCCTCCTATTTATATACTGAGCATGATGTCACATGCTATGGAATACCCCATTGGCCAGTTGGGCTAGCTGTCCCAGCTATGCTCCCTCCCAGCTTCTTGTGCACCTGGCAGAGCATGGGAAGCTGAAAAGTCCTTGACTAGTAGACTACTTAGCAACAACTAAAAACATCAGTGTGTTATCAACATTCTTTTCATACTAAACCCAAAACACAGCACTAGGAAGAAAATTAACTCTATCACAGCTGAAACCAGGACGGTAGGATGTTCTTTTTCTTGCATGGGTTTGGAATAAAGCTTGGTAATACTGTGGTTGCCAGGAGCCGGCACTGAGGTCCCCCAGGGTACTGAGATTATAGCATCGGCAGCTTGTTGCAGGATTCAGTTGTGAGATGAAGGTAACCAAGAGAAAAATCCAGAGAATCTCTGTTGAAGAAACTCCATAGTAGCTTCCAGAGTATTTGGATTATATTCGTAGGGCTCAGACATGCAGAAATGAAAATACAGAACATGACTTCATATTTCTTGTTTCATACACTTTTAAATAAATTTTGATCCATTTGCCCTCCCTGAGCTAAACTGGGGGAAATGTGAAGTGGTTATCGTATGGGAGGGCTTAAGTAATCCTTTAGAAGTGCCTTCATCTGGGTTCTTTTCTTTCAACAAATTATGTGCCATATCTATTACCTATCTTTATTCTCAAGTTAGATGTCAAGCTATTACATGTTGATTAGTCTATATAAAAATAACTCTTATGGTTTTAAAGAGTTTGGTTTTGATGGGTTTATACATATCATTGATTATAACTGTTGTAAGTTATCCCTTTGTTGCCAAACAGAAAGGCCAGGCATGAACACAGCATAGCTTGAGATGTCTTTGCACCATGTGCTGTAGTCAGATTTCAAATATATGAGAGGACAGTACGAAGAAGCTTACTTTGCGCTGTTATACTGAAGATTTGAATTGCAGTAACAGTTAACATAGCACCTGTCACAAACACTTGTGTAACAAATGTTACTGCATTTGCAGAGTAGTGCTAAAGCACGTGACCTATCACTGTCAATATAATTTTGTGAAACTTCATATGTTATTAAAAACAAACTAAGATTTTAAGTCAAGGTATAGAATACAGAAAATCTAACATTTATGATGTTGTATTTAAATTCAAAGCACAATACAATTTGGTCTTATATTTGACAACAGTTTGTATTATTGCCAAACCATTATAACATGTTGTTGAAATATGATTTTCTGTGCTTAATCATTTGAATGAAAATGCAAGCAAGAAAATTCTCTGATGTGACACACTGTAAGATTTCTGTTAGTCTGCAACTCTGAAACGACTGGCTGTGCTCATTCTGGCTTAAGGATTCCTTAGAACAATTTCTTTGTATCCAGGTCCACATTATGTTGTAGGGTTTCAGTGAATTAGTGATTCTGATGTTATGTGAAGTATGACCAAAGATTACAAAAGTGACATCTGGGCAACCAGAATTTTTTATTTCTATTTACTGTTATGTCAGACAGGGTTTAATAGATGCACTCATTTGGAAATAAGCATAATCTTCCGTACAGCATTAGAACTGTAAATTCAGCTTTTATGAGGAGGAGAGTGAAAGCGCAATGTTTATTAAAACAAATCAGTAGAGATTTCCTGGCATTTGTTTATACTGCTGCTTTCCTAGTGTGTCATAGGATCATTTCAGGTATGTGAGCATTGCTAAAGGATAGGGAACTGCGATTGGTGAGGTTCTTTGGGAAGCTTACTCAATGCAGTTCAGATTTGCCTTAAAATTCATTTTTGCACTTCTGTTAATTCTGTTGTGCCTTTGTCAAGACACTTAATTATGTACTACATTTTGAATATGAATAGTCCCAATGAAGGCAGTGACTTCATCTTCCTGAATCTTAGGGTCTTTAAGCAGTAGAATGTGGTATGAAGGTATTTTTCCCCAAAGTTAGGGTATTAAAGGGTTTTTTTTATTAGCCCTATTCATAAGTTCTTCTGTAGGAAAWAAAAATGCAAAGACTTGAAATACTACTGCCAGAAATCCCTGTCAGTGGGTTTTTACATGTGACCAACTGATCTAAGTGTGCATGYGATCATCCTGTGGAACAGACCTTCAGCTGATGTGAACTGGGATAAGTTGATTGGAATCAATGTAGTTACACCAGTGATGTCCATCCTCTTAACGTTTGGTATCTTCTACGTTGCTTAGATAAATATGCAGTAAATGGGTTGGCAGGTAGTGAACAATGTTTTGTTCTTCCGTTTG
The DNA here is from genome assembly GCA_035582835.1 of Phoebastria nigripes. Taxonomy (NCBI): domain Eukaryota; kingdom Metazoa; phylum Chordata; class Aves; order Procellariiformes; family Diomedeidae; genus Phoebastria; species Phoebastria nigripes. The sequence continues at coordinate 2,517,125 of JAYKAV010003199.1, forward strand.
TGATACTTGGGAGAGGATGGGATATTTACAAGCGTAAGAAGTGTAGCATGATGCCCAAAAATATTGGATACAACTCTAGGGCCCACAGTTTTAAGGTTACTGATTTGGGATTAGGCTTTTCATGCCAAACATTCACTTTTAATTTGTTTTATTGAGCCAGTTTTGTGGTGTAGGCATACTGTTAACAAACAGAGACCACAAACGGCATAACCTCAGAAAATCTTAAGAATGCTAAAAGCCTTTTTATAACCTTTATTTTCCTGTCTTATACTAAAGCAAAGAGATCTGCGAGGCAAATGAAACCATCATGTGCCCTATGTGTGAGCGTAATTGCACGCTACAAAAACTCAATGAAAGCTGCATATATGCCAAGGTAATTATTGCCTTATTGCTATCAAGATAATTTTTGTCTAAAGATCCACGTTCATTGTGTAATGTCTGCCGTTGTTTCAGCAAAGACTCCTGCAAAACATGATGTTTCTCTACAGAGGTTTTTTTCAGCCTTTGTAATTCATGTTTCTAGTAAGGGAATGCTCTGAAATGATCAGAGATCATTCTAAAATTTGTTTTACTTTCTGTGAGCATTTCCTTCCTAAATCCTTACTATTTTCATCGATTTATAAAGTCGTCTCAGTAACAAAACTTTTCTTGGAAGGTTTTTCCTGCTTTCCCCTATAATTGACTTCTTACTCTGTTTCCCTTGCTTACTTTGTAATTGAATTTCTGCTCCTCCTAAAGGAATTCTCTAGCATAATGTGTCTGTGATGTGCTTTGCTCTGTCAAACTAATGCAAAGATTTTACACAACTAAATATTTTGYGACAAGAAGCTATCCTTCAAACTTAAATAATCACAAGTACTTCTGTATACGTGCAGTGTTTTCAAGTGAGCAATATATTTTGATGTGTGGTATGTTCATAATGCTGGAAAAGCAGCCTTGGCATTTTTCTTGGAATTCTTTAGCCTGTAAGGTAAGTCTTGCTCAGAAGCCTGTATTTATAAAATGTGATTGTGATTGTCTCTGGGCCATGGCATTACAACAACACTGCAGCAATGTGAAAGAGAAAATCAATTTTGTGTTAGATTTTGAAATTTGGTATAGATAGGACCAATGTGGAGTAAAATTCAACCTTTTTTGAGCAAAACTCAACATTTCAAATCTATCTGTGAAGGAAACTTCTAAAACCATTTGACATTTATAAAAATGGTTTATATTTAGATTTCACAAATTTAATTTTCTGTTTTGTAAATGCAAAAAAAAAAAAAAAAAAAAAAAGAAAAAGTTGTTTTGCAACAACAGCAATAAATACCATTGAAAATGTCATACTTAAGGCAAAACTGGTTTTTGTTCTTGAATAACTGCTATAACTTTATAGCAGAAAATGGCTCCATGAGATTTTTTCATAACTTTTTTAATAATTTCTTATGTTTTTAAAATGTGTACTGAAGATAAGAGCTTTCTTAATTGAAATAACATTATGCAAACTATACAACCCATCCCAGAAATGCCTCTCTTTAGAAGATGACAAGTACCTCTTCAGCAGTCCACTGCAGTTTAACAGGAAATTAATACATTTAGCATTGTGGCACCCCTTTAACTTTAGCTCCTTGTATTTTAACATGCCCAGTTAATAAGAAGCAGTTTTTGTCTCTCATTTATATTTACACTGACATCCTTTGCTTAAATCATGCAAATTTCACATTTATTGTCACATTGTGAATAATTCATTGCAGCAGAAAAAATGTGGCAGTCCATCCGTACTTCCACATATTTTTAAACCAGTCCCCTTGAAACAAAATCAGGTGACAACCAGGGAAGACAAGCAGTAACCACTCGTATGCCATCTTTGCAGGCACCCTTTTCTGATGTCTGCAAATATTATGGAAATTCATGTAAGCTCCCAACTTTTCCTGCCAATGCTTTTGCTCTGAAAAACTGATCAACCTTAGATTGGAACACAGAAAACAACCAAAAATTGTCTCCTTTCAGGATTTGTCTGTTCTGGATTTCCCCCAAGTGGGGGAGAGAGAGACTTCTCTTTGGGAAGAAATAGGATTACCATCTGGCCACTCAAATGGCAAAGAAAAAGGAAAAAATAAAAAAAAGCTCAATGAGGCTTTTTATAACTCTGAAGTTATAACTGTAATGCCTTCACTCACCGTGTTGTCTCTAAAGAAAAGTTCACTGCAGCTTCACTCGTTACCCCCTTGCTAGGAAACATCTGGTTTCCAGCAGGGATTGTGATCCTGCTGGGTGCCACCGTGTTGCTGGAGTTGAGCAGCACATACCCAAACATGTGTCAGCACTGCCACTGTGTCTGCACCCAAATTAGTGAATGAAAACAATCTGTAATGTTAGAAAACTACAATCTGATTTCAAAGCAGATGTTCCTTTGTACTTTCTGAAGCACTGTTAGTAATACAAGTAAGTGGAACTAACATATTTAAAAATAAGGCATCAGATCTGCTCTCTGGGAAAAGAAAATGGCATTTCCTGCTTGCTTTCTTGTTCCCGAGATGGARCTTGTCAGTGTTTCCCTCTGCTTTTGTTGTTGTGGGAACATAACTTATTTCTCTGTCTTCCTTGCACACAACCAAGGGAAGGGAAGCTATCGCACACAGCCAAAGAGCTGATATGAAAGGGAAGCTGTTCCTGATTCATTCTGGGCACTGGCACCCTTATTCTGGAATAAGTGTTTTAATCCTTACTCATTCAAACAGCTCATTGTATACAAGTACATAAGCATTGAGTTAATTAGGAAAAGTGGGTTCCTTTAAGTGAAGTTTATCTCCCCAAACCTGCTGAAGTCATGGGACCTGCCACATTTATATAAGGCCTTGTGCTCATATTTCACATTATTAAAACTGCTGTCAGGGTTTCTTTCATAAAATATCTGCCAAGTTTCGCTCTAGAGGAGCTCTTCAGACAGAACAAACTAATGCCGGAAAAATCACATACTTCAAATGTTTTTTCTGCCAAGTTTTTTGTAAARCTGGAGACAAAACACAAAAGATGCCTTTTTCCTTCTTATTACTGCCCATTTCTTTCATCCCCTCCCTCTTTATTCCATTTCCATTTAAAAATGCCACACTGAAGTGAAGTTTATAATTTAAGGGAAAGGCATGTAACATCTGACTTGTAKTCTGAATTGCCAAATGCCCAAGCTGTCATTCTCGTCCGCATTAAATGGACTCTTTGATCTGTGGGTGATTAGCGTGGTGCGCTAGGGCTCTCTGAGCTGGTTCTGCACCCAGCACACCTTGCCCTCAGGCCCCGGGGCAGGGTGTTGATTCAGGGTGGGTTTGAAGTGCCTGAAGTCTTGTATGGTGATGACAACATCGGTCAGGTATGCTGACRGACTAGGACCGAGTCCTACAGGATTTCACTTCTGCTTAGAGGCCTCTGGTCAACATGGAGTCTCAGACTGCACATTTAGCCTTTAAGACAGTCAAATCTTAATTCTGAGTGTGGTGCTGAAAGACTTTAGCCCAAACGCTTTTTATAAAGACAAAGCTAGATCGGGAGTCAGATACGTATTTTCTACTTTTAGCAACATTAGTTCTGCTGGGTTAGGGTGGGTTGGTTGGTTGGTTCATTTTGTATTTCCTTGGAAAGGTGCACTCTTTACTGAGCAGAATATCCAAAATCACATCCTCACACAGATCTACATTCAAAACTGAAAATGTTCATCAGGTTTATTGTACTGCTTTTGTTCACCTCTCACATTTTCGGTCTCATACCCATTATGTTTGTGTTTTCCTTTATGGAAGCAAAAGAAAAATGAAGCAAAAGACATATTTGTATGTACAGTTGATCCGACTGTGTGATTCATGCAGGGAACATACTGGATTTATTAATATCCAACACCAAATAGTCAATTCCCATTTCAGAACCTCAAAAAAAGAAAAGAAAAACAGAACTGACATACAGATAAAATATATGTGTGTTTAATAAATTCTCACAATATTATAATAATTTCACTCAAGAAGAAATAAAATAGAGCAACACTGTTTCTATTACTTTTTCTGCTTTCCTGAGTTAGTTTTCTTAATTTGCGAGGCAGAAGCAATAATGCCAGCCTTCCCTAGAAGAATGAAAATCTGTCAGCAGGATGAGTTCTCCTCGCAGCGGGCGGCTCTCACGGGAGCGGGTTCGGTAACCTGCCTGGGGTGGGCTGTCAGCCCCAGCATCCCGGCATGCCTTGCGTACAGAACATTCCTGCTGGCCAGAGTAACTTCAGATGTAAGAGAAGGTCACAGTACAGCAAAACTTAATCTGGTTACCTGCGCCCTTCCATTGGCGTAAGGACGGGTTTCTTTTCGTGATAAAAGCTTAAAAATTGGTCCTTAAGTCAGCAACAGAGTTAACACCAATGAAAGTAAAGTCTTTTCAAGAATATTCTATTTCAAGGCGTTCTCTTCTTATTTCGAAGAGTGGGAAATGACCATGAATTTTCTGGATGGTTTAGGACAATACATATCAAAGCCATTTGCAGCAGTTTTTCATTTCTTTTTCCTCTCTTTTCAGATCCTCTCTCTAACATATCCCTGTTGATGATAAGTTGGTTTGCTCTATTATTTTATAATGATTTGTGCTTTTTTTTCAAATAGGAATTTGAAGCCTGTGCTTTGCTTACTAATGCTCAGCAACATCTTAAACCACCTTTCATTAGAAGAAATGTAGGCCCGTTATCCCTGGATAAATTACATTGCTGTAAATTGGCAACCTTAAATCTACTGAAAGTACATTGATCTTAATTTCAGCTTCCTAAATACTGTTTCATATTATGGCTAGAATATTAGAAATTCTGGATTTTTGTAATGTAAACTGTGATGTTTTCATAATAAGTGAGACATCAAATTCACCCGCTCAGATGCTTAGAGTGATCCATAGGCATGCAAAAACTAATTATTACTTATTTTCTGTTGGTAAGCCTTCAACTTTGCAGCAGAATATCTGTTCTGCCCGCAAAATCTTATGACAAGGAGTAAGATAAGGGATAAATCCAACAAAAAGGAGAGCATTCATGAGGAGAACTTAAGTGCACAATTTAGAATTATGTTTTTGGGGGGATGGTATTTAGAATTTAGTTAATGTTTGTTGGAGTTTAGGGGCACTAGCCTTTTAAGAAGGAGAATATGTCAACAATTTGAGAGGCTGAGATGTCTGGATAAAAAGAAATATATACTATTCTTACCTGTAGAAGAATTGCAAGATAGCTTGGGAGAAGAAGAAAATTGAATCAAAGGAGACATTAACTAATTAATATACAGAGGAAGAAAAGTGAAAAGACAGAAGTTATTTAAGCTTATAAAAACCTTAACATAGAAAATGTTGATGTTAAATTTGACCCAGCATGTGAGAAGAACTTTGGAGGAATTTTTAGCCTGTCTGGCCACGGACAGAGCAGCTCTTAGTGTCTGTGAAACAAATAGACTGGAGATACATGAAGTGACAGTCTGCAAAACCAGAGTTCCTGTTATACAGAAAGACAGAACGGGACAAACCTTGGTAGAAGAAACATGCAAGTAGGACTTCGTATTAGAATGCTTAGCTTTTAGTTACTGCGACCAGTTCTGTACTCTGGGATTCTTTGGGGCAAAGGATAAGGTGCCGATATTATTTGTTCCTGATGTATTTATTTTCTATTCAGGTTACACATTTGTTTGATAATGGAGGGACTGTCTTCTTTGCTATTTTCATGGCAATTTGGGGTAAGTACATTTTTATTTGTTTTGTACTTTTAGTTCACCTGACTGTTTTATATGATTACTGGGTAAAGGGAGGTTATAGCTCTTGATAAAATTTAAAGTAGTATTATTATTTTGTCACACAGACTTTTTTTTTCCTGTTTTCATCAACTTCAATTTCTATGCTAGTAGTGGGTGAAAATAATACTGTTTATCATTAATGTAATGACTGTCTTTAGCATCTTAAATGTCTTTAAGCCAGAATTTTGTATCATGCAGGCAGAAGTCTTTTTAGAGGCAAACGTGTAGGTTAATTTACTGATCTGGAGTCAATATAAAAATCACATCTTGTAGAGAATTCTTATAGAATGAACAAGAATGTTTTTGTGGGAGCTAATTAGAGGGAAGTGTAGGAAAGATTTGATGTTAAGTGCTTACAGCAATTTGCCTATTTATATTCAAATTCTCAGTCTGAATATCTCATTATGTTCACTCTGACATCAAACACATCATGTCATGGGGCACAAAGCAGGGCGATATGCACAGAGGCCACTGTTGAACAGGAGTTACCTAGAACAGTCTTCCCTCTCTTTGAAGGTCAGTGTAATAATGCCGTACAAGGCAGATGTAATGGTTCCAGCATGAAATGCTTGATGGAATTAGCTTTCACTGAAGCTAATAGTATTTTGCTGCTGGAAAGTAGGGAAGACTGGTATTAGGACAAGAGATAATTAATTTTACCAATGTAAATGTTTGTCTATGTAAACCCTGAGAAAATAACACCAGTTCACATGCATACAACTGTCTGAATTCAAGCCAGAGTTTTGCAATTTTAAATAGAGTCAAATGGCACACAACAGCTTTATTTAAGTAATATGTATGAATAAGCATTAATGATTCTAACTTAAAGTGAAGGATGAACAAATGTCACAAATTTTGGAGGCTGGCCTGGTAAAAACAAAAAACAACGTACAAACAACAGCAAAACATCAAAGAGGTACATAGACAACATAAACACATGCACATACATACAAAAATCATAATTAGATTGTTAAAAATTAACACGATACAAATATAACTGAAGGGCACACTTTGATTGCTTGCCTCAGTGGTATTTCTTCATTGTCTCCTAATCTTGCTGTTGTAGCCTTGCAGTTACTAATAATTAGTTTCATAAATTCCTAAAATACATTGCACTTGGTTATATGGTTACCAATGTAGACAGCGCTGGTAGTTTCTTAGCATCTCTTCATCTCTCTCTCTGAGTTCTCCTTAGAGAGAGCTCTTTCAATTTGYATCTGAGGCCAAGGTTCAAGTGTAAGAAGGAATTTTGTTTATGTGATACTGCTTTACCATTATCAGGAAAGATGGCATAATATGTGTTAAGGAAGATGAAAGCTGAACATCACATTTTTCTTAATTTCAAGCAGCAGAGTGACACTCTCACCTAATACGGGTGAATGTGTCTCAGATTTTCAGTCTGCTATGCAACACACTGGATACAATGTTAGAAATCGGGTTCTGGTTTTGATGGGGAGTGTGCTGTTTTCATGACTGACCCCTGTAGGAGTGGCAACACTGCACGTATGCTCTCAATTCTTTAATCTTTTAACTTGGAAATAAATACCTGTTTTACTCATCTGCAGTGTGACTGCCATTTTTTCTGTCTCTGGTGTGTGCATGCATGTAATTTACTCGCATATATACTCATTGCAACATTCACAGCCAGTTAGTGAGATAACTAGGTCGACGTGACCCACAGTCTCCACACTAAATAAAGCATTTTAACAGTCATAGTAACAAGCGTGTATCCCATGTATTTTCTCTGCACTTTATTTTGTTTATTCTATGCCTTCACAGCTGTGTCTTTTTCATGTTCTTTCTTTCTGTTTAGACATTTCTGGTAATTGCAAACAGATAAACTGTGCATTTATTTGCATTATACTGCCATAATTTTACTCTTTAGCTGGACAAAACAGGAACATGCTTTTTAGGATATCTATATACGTGGCAGAGATAACTCCTTTCCTTTCATGTTAAGATAAGTATTTCTTCTGTCTAACCTGTACCAAAACCTTTTACATCATTTCTACAGGTCTAGCCTGCAACGCAAAAAACAGATCAGTTTGACAGAGGAATAGAAGCTTGTCGTCTTTTTTTCCCTTCGTTAGTGATTTTAACTCTGTGTCATCATAGTCAAAGGTTAAATGTAGTCCGTGTTACTCAGTAGTTCCATTCTCCCCAGCAAACTTCAACCTCTGAGTAATCCAAGTAAATCTAATTCTTTTTGTCATATTCACTGAGGAAAGTACAAAAGTAGAGTGGGGAAGATAATGCCCGGAGTCATTTATCAGATAGGAATTATATTTGGACAGAAGAGTTTCACCTCAAGGTAGTTAAACTTCAGATTTTTTTGTATTGATGCTAAAATATCATTGCAACCCTGGTCAAATTTTGCTCTGTTATAATGTCTGCATTCTTGACCAAAGTTACACAAGGCAGAATTTTACCTGGGTGCTATTTGTCTATATTATTCCTAAGAAAGCAACTATAATATCCTTCCAGGAAAATTGTAAGTTGATAATTCAGTTACAAAGTAGAAGAGTGATGCTCTGCTACTGGGCCCTGCCTGTTGCGTATCAATGTACCTTGTGATTTTCCCCTTGCTTTCCAAAACATGGTTTGCACGGTAATGGCTGTAAGATAACAGCTGCCAGGTCATTTTGGAAAAAATGAAACCGTGTAGATAACAGGTGAGAATATAATCTGAAGCAAACGTTACGGTGAAGGGTGGGATGGTGTCATGTCAGCCATAGGAATGCCATCGGATGGGCACCCTGCGTTGTCTTTCTCCGCCTCGTCTGCTGTGCTGGTTTTGTCATCTGACGCACATCCGAAACTCGTATCATATGGTCCAAGTGAGTTGTCTAAGTGGAGAACTGAAAGGATAATGTAATTATTTTTTAGATACTATTTGAAAGATTCTTATCCCCATATGCTGGGTACCTCAGAGTTTAGTTCAGCAGTCTGTCGCAGCTAAATCCAGTTAACCTCATTCTTACATATGGGGGAGCAAAAGATGAAGGCCCTGATTCATGATCTTCTGAGGGTAACACGTATCCTCCTGGTAACACCCGTTCAGGAATACATGGGTGGTCGACTTTCAAAGCTAGTTCATAATCTGACGTTCTGGCAGCTTTCAGCTCTTGCATTTGAGCCAGAAAAGGCGTATTGCCAGAGTTTTATTTTGATTTGATTTTATATGACAAAAAAGTGTGTTTAGGCTCTCAGTGTTTGTTTAAACATTTAAAAATAAAGTCCAGGAACATGATACAAATGTTTGGAGACTGTGTGATTACACTTTAATACAAGTTTATACATATTCATGGAGAAGACAAAAGCAATCTTCTTTTTAAACCTCTTAAAAATATTTTTACTCCTAAAAACAGATACAGCTTCATCCCTCATTCTGTAATTGAAGTTGGATGAGTAAGGAGTCTAGCCTTTTTCAGTTGATCAAAGTTTGGGAGTGTTTTTGAGCTATAGTTTTGAACTCGCCCGCAATTCTTTGAACAGGTTCACTCATACTAGATACGATATTTCCTGATATTTCAGAGGTTAAAAAATAACTTGTAAGGAGGAGACAATAGAGTTAAGGGGAGTATTGGTTAAGCTAAAATTTAAAAATAATAAAGTACTGTCAGTTGAAAACTAGTTTGACTGGAGTCGATGATATAAGTCCTAATAATTCAGTAAGACCAGACTATTTAAACGGCTCTGTGCAGAAATAAAAAATGTTCTTATGCAAAACACTTGTGCTATTCCTTACCAGGGTCATTCCTTGTATCGTCATAAAGCCGTCTGTGGGAAAATGACTCAGACCTTTTCTTACCACATATAAAATATCCAATCAGACCAATTAATATAGATCCCAAAATGGCTCCTACAATGACACCAACTATTACTCCTCCTTTGTTGGTTTTCTCTAGGAGAGAAAGAAAGAAAGAAGAGACAGTTGAATGAGAATAATAAATCTGTAAGATCAGATACTTCACTCTTGCTTTATAGCAGTTGAGGTCTTTGGGGAGTGAGACACTTCACCAAGGATCTGAAACACTTTGCAGACTGTGACTAACCCAGCCTCCCTGCAGAAACTCTCTGCTTTGTAAAAGAAAACAGACGTCCCCGTCCTTGACTTTCAAGGGAATAACTGAGGTTTAAAAAAAAAAAAAAAGGCAGCTAAATGAGTTTTTAGTCAAATAAAAAGGGTTCCAGGTTTAATTACAGAATCAACCACTATCCTTTTATTTAAAGAAATAAGCAATAATCACTCTTTGAATGCAATTATTTGTAAGTATGTAAGTCAGCGGTTAAAATTGCAGCCTCTGAATTTCAAGTGATTAAGTTTTAGAGTACCAATTTTTGAGTATGCAAGGTAAGAAATCCAGTAATGCTTTCTGCACCTGTTCAGTTAGCAGAATAACTGCATTCCTCCAAGATTTTCCTCAGATTTCATAAAACTTTTCTTCAAGGTATTCTGTTTTTCTTGGAACTGAACTTGCTTTCCCACGCCCTTTCCTTTTCAGTCATGTTATCTAAAAATTGGGTACATGGTAATTATTAGAACTATGATGGGAAACATGAAAGTCTGATGCTCCTTCAGTTCTTAGTACAAACTGTACTCTACTGGATATGACGGATAAGCCTTTCAGTCCTGTGTTAAAAGCTTGAAAGCTAATTAATGGCAAAAAATTACTGTGTCTTCTAATCTTTCCTTTTCTTTTCCTGAAGACCTGATTCAGAGCAGCAGGATAGAAAAGTGCCACGACAGTTTTATGCTCCATTGTTTTCCCACGCATACTCAACTTGGTAATTAAATGCACAATGAGTAATTCCTTTGGAAGTATTTATAAGAAGTCATCTTTGGTCACAAAAGTTTCTGAACTTAAATAAGTTGACGTGTTACACATTTTAAATGTTATTTCTACACATCTGCATTATGGGTCCACTCCAGTGTGAATGGGCAGTACCTGTCATTAGGTTCCCCCACTCTTGGAAGTGTTAAACAAACAAGTAAACAGCAAATAATTTTTAAAAATATTTTTTATTTTGGGTGAGTTTTACTTTTAGTCTGTACTAGGTCACCTATTAATTCACACATCTTACGAAGCCTCCTGTTCAATGAAAAAAAGGTTTGATTTCAGCATTATAATTTTATAAATCCAGTTGGACTTTAGTTAGATACTTACCTTCATTGGCATCTTTTGAATTAGATGATGCAGTAGAAGTGTTGCTGAAATTATGATTCAGCTCTGTTGTCTGCTGAATGGGGTTGAAGTTTGGTGTAGGACTGTCCTGCTTCACCGTGGGTGATGTCAGAGTGATACCGGTGGGGAACAAGGCGGTGGGCTTGACTGAAGAGTTATCACTGGGGAGCACTGCAGCCGAAGGGGTACTATAGGTGACTGTGGAGTTACTTGGTGTCGCTGTGGAAGTAGAAGTAGCTGCAGCACTTTTGGTCACTCCAGAAAAGTCACCCATTGTTGTAAATGTTGCTAAAGACATTGGGATTCTGTTGAAGTTTGTGGCAGAGTTATTTATTCCACCTTCTGATACCGTAGTGRTATTTGAAGATAAAGTGGTGCCATCAGTGGAGCTCGGGGGTGTGCTGTTTGGCCGACTGCTCATCTCTGTTCTTTTCATTACATTTTTTTTTGAATTGGCAGTTGTTGGTGCAGCATGGCTGACGGTAGAAGGATTTATGGCAGTAGTCATAGGCAGAATGAATCTGTGTGAAGTTGGTTGCACTGTAGACTGATTGTTATCTCTAATTGAGCTATTTCCATTATTTGTTTCATTTACTTTTCTGCCCTCAGTATTGCTTTTGTTGCATTGCAGCCTTAAAAGCAGAAAGATGAAAATCATTCCGCAGGAGGGTTGCATGGTGTTGACTTCAAAGTTTGTTTCGTTATGTAGAGAACCTGCAAGAAATTCACTTTTGTCTATTATTTCATTTTGCAAAACAAAGCTACTCAGTTAAGACCCAAATAAGCTGGTAAAAAAAGTTGGTGTTATACTATAGAAGTCTCAGTAGCACAACAAACAGGCCTCATACTCAGAGGGGAATAATTCAAAACCACTTTGCTATAAAATGAGGTAATGATACATACTTGGATGGCATGCTTGAGGCAATGTTTTCTGGGCAGGCAGCAACTCCAAGAGCATGCTAAAGAGTTATGCTCCATTGCGAAGAAATATAATTGTTACAATTAGCCCCGAAAGTTGATGGATATGTGACCCTGAGCAATGAGTGTCATATGAACGCTGCCAGGAGCAAATTGAAAACTAAATCGGTCTAGGGATTATCGATGATGCTGAATTTGTGTGGAAACTTCTTTTCCTATAGGAAACTGGAAGCTGTATATTATGCATTAATTTTTCAAATGTTAGATTGAGAAGGATGAGAAAAACTCATCTTGAAGTCACTTGATTGTAGCAGGTATGCTATTCAGTATATCCATCGGGTTTTGACAGGGGGTGTGTGTTTTTCTAAGCATGAGGCAGGTTGAGATCATGCAGTTTTTAACTCCCACACATAACCTCTCGTGTGACAGCACAATAAAAAGTATAGGTAAGTTACATCTTCGGCATCATTAATTAACTAGGTGTCCATGTATGTGGGTACTTTACCATCTTAAGAAAGGAGAGGTACAACTGAAAAAAGTAACTATTTCTTTCACATTCAGCCTCCCCTCCTACTGTCTTGTGCTTTTTTCCTATGGGTGGCGGTTTTGGGGGTTGGTTTGGTTTTGTTCTTTTGGGGTTTTTTTGCCATTTAATTGTGCATTTTCCCCAGCTTAGCTTCTTTGTATGTAACACCATCAGAGCAATGGAAGGTGCACGTACAGTGACAGTAGATAGCAGTCAGCTATGGGTAATGTTATATCAATGAGTAGATGATAATTAAATATCATGTCATTGTATCTCATTTTGGCTTTATTCTTATTTCTTTTGTGGTCTGTTCTTACATGTTTTCTGTGTTTAGTGGTTAGAAGGTGTTACCATTACTTGAAACGCATGTGTATTTATAAAATGCCATTTAATCTGCTTATTAACATATGTTCCACTTCTCCACAGTGCTTATTTCCCAAGTTAAGGTCAGTTATATGGCAGGAAGGACCTATGCTCGGAAAACGTTTGTAACTTATTTAGCAAAAAATAAAAGAGAAAACTTCTGCTTGAGGATCAGTCAAACCAAGGATAACCACTCTGACCCCAAACAAGCAAGCCAAAGCAAACCCCTTCGGAGTTCAATTATCAGCTCCAATTATGTTTACAATTTGAATATAGGCCTTCAGATGACTATGAAATGCTGTGCAATCTGAATATTAGATTTTGATTTGGTAGTACTAATAATAGCTGCAAGACAGTGAACAAAAATACCTTGTATTTTATGAAGTTTTCAAACACATGCTTTCATTTTAACAGTATTATTGTTTTAATTCAGTGGCATGGTCTTTCCTTCCTTGTATTAATAGTCATATTAGTGAACAAAGTGGATTTGGTCCTACCACTTCTTATCCCTTTGCTGTAACTAAATTAGGTAGGGAAATTACGCTCAATTCCCTTTAACTGTAATTTTCATTTGCAGAGCAGTGTACAAAGGAGTCAATATCCTGGCTGAACAAATTCATTGTCATTTTTTCTGATTGGCTTACTTTTGTAATCTTCTTCATGGGGGACCATAGAGAAGAAACCTCCTTGCTTTGAAGGTTGTGTACTGTAGTTCTCAGGCTGTGGTGAACTGCTTCCTGGAAATCTTTTTGTGTGTAATAATTAACTCTTCTTTCTCTAGTGCAACATTAACGTTCATATAGTTTAGAAAAACATTGAAGTTCTTCAAAGATACTCGTTGCCTTTAGAGCTTAATATGCAAATAGTGCTATTGCAGTAAAACAGCAGTGCTATAGATTAGCCAAAACTTGCAGAAGAGCCCAAACCTTAAATTAGCTGGTCAAGTAAGTGTTTAAGGAACCTATGAACAGGTTATTAATGGAAAAAAAAAAAAATCTCACTTTTTGATTCACTGGTATTCACGTTACTCAGTACCAGCTCAGTGGAAATCAGTGCAGTAGGCATAGCCTGAAGTGAGTAGAAATGACATTGGGATGGGATTAGGCTGCAGTTCAGTTACGTAGATCAGCTCTACCTTTTTTCAGCATGAAGAATGAGGTTTTTACATAGGATGGTCACCACTATGTTTCTTCAGTGGATTTTGCACTCTGCATTTGTTTCAGTGGTGCTAGAGTCAAATTTCATCTCAGACCAATGACAGCTGGGTAGAAAACTCCAAAAAGGGGAAGGCTAAAATTTCTCCTTCAGTGTATGGCTTTATGAAGAGACGTGGTGGCCCCTATTCGAGGAATTCACCAAGATGTGAATGCAGTTTCCCGTAAAAATGGCCCTCCAGTGTGAACCTGAGTACACACTGATTGTATCTATACCGGAAAATGTGTAGCCCGGTTGCAGGAGATCTGTAGAGGTGCTGAGGACTTGATACCCGCTCTTCACACATTTCTAGAGGGGTTTACTCTGAATTTGCCACAATCTCTTCCCTTTGGCTGAGCACCCCTTAAGACCTGGCCTATGTTAGGCTGCTCCTGGAGCACATCACTTCGTTTACTGACAGGAGTGCCCAGTGGTGTAAGCCAAAGGGAAACAAGCAGAGATGATCAGGAGACTTCAAAAGCACACTCTTGATGTGGATTAAAATGCTAATGTAGGCACGGCCATGTTGAGGAGGCTGTGGTTCTATATCAGACAGACTTCTCTATTTTAATTGAAGTAAATTGAAAAAAGGCTACAAAAATCCTTGTCGTTCTGTTGTTAATAAAGATTAAAGTTGCTTTACAGCAGAAAGTATTCAATATGAAGCTACTAGTGTACATACATGTACACCTGCACACCTACACGCTGAAGCCCTGGTCCCATTCAAGTCAACCTCCCCCTGGGTCTGTGGACTTCACCGTGAAGGTTGCATTGATACTGCATCTAGCTTTGTGTTTTACTCAAACTGCTGAGATTTGTGCTGAATATTTCTGAGACACAGAGAAAAAAAAAAGTCCTAATAAATTCTTTTATGGCGATTTTCATATAAATCCAGTGGTATATTAAGTATTTAAAAATAGATTTTTGGCATGATAAAGTAATTGCAACGTGTATTTCCTGAACACAACCCAGCACCTGCCAGTGATAGGTGTAATGTCTGCAAAACCTCTGCAACTGCCAAGAAAATAATCATTTCAACTTATTCTTATGGGTAGATAATACAATCTTCAGTACTATAAATTCAAAGGACATTCTTTTGCATGTCAATAAATTGAACCTTGCACCGTTTCCCTGCCTTATAGTAGTGATTAAAAAGTACTTTATGTAGTAAACAGTGGCACAATGAGCAAATTATTAATGGCACTTCTTTGTTTCTTGTGGTCTGAAGTAACGTGTTCATATTTGCAGAGTTTTCATACTTACTGTGCTTTTTAGGCCTCATAAAGCAGATTATTTTTACCTTTACATCAGTGATCCAAAAATAGACGAAACAAATATAAAGCAAGATACAGAGAGTTTATCTTCTAGAATGCAGAAAGAAATAATGGCAAATGATGGTCCCAGAAATGTATTGGATTTTTGATCCTGTGGGTCTTTGCTCTAAAATTTGGATTGCTCTCCAAGGGTGAGATACTTCTAAATTTAATGAGCAATGAATATTAAATTTTCAAGCTTGAACGTATTTTAATTTTTGTACTGAGAAAATAATTTGTACGTTTTTAGTGAATTATAAAGAGGAATATAAATAAGGAGCATAAATAACCAATAAAGAAAAGTATGAATTTGAGTGAAATACTGTCATTTTTGACATTTGATTGCTACTTCTCTGCTTTAATGTTTGAATCACAAAACGGGGTTTGTTTTTCTTTTTCCAATTATTTTCTCAGAAATACACTCTAAGTAGAATTTGGCTACAACAGCACCGATTGCCTTCCCGAACACTATATAAAACAACACTGCAATTATTAATCAGATCCACTAATAAGCATTAGAAACACCTCAGACTTACCTTTGAGCTCTACAAAATATGCAAGAACCTGTTGAAATACTGCTCTGGCCCAGAGTGCAATTAGTCTGGTGGGAAGAGGGGAGCGCAGGTACAATAAATGTGGCAGCGTGACGCTGGTCGGGAACGTGCCGTACGGGCGAGGTGAGGTGGGGCAGCCCTTCACTGCGCACAGCGGCGCGTCTGGGAACCAGCCGGACCGACTTCGCTGCTGTCGTGACCGAGCTCTGTTATTACAGAGTCCACAGAAATTGCAGTATTTATGGTAAAGTGGGTAAGCAGTGCTTATTGCCTAATCCTTTGAAAGTCTTTGAACTGGTATTTCAGAAGGCTGACTGTTTTCTGTAAACTATAGAGACTATTGTTCCATGTACTATACAACTATTAATTTAACAAAAGATAGCTTTTTATTATCCTACGGTACACTTTGTGAGATGAAAATTGGAAAAGGCGTGTCTTCTACAAAATAAAGCAGCAAAATGAGTTCTGTTAAGAAAAACATGTTRCTAGAAGTGGGTCTGATCCTATCCCCAAATATGTTCACAGTTGCAATAATTTAAGACAACAATCTAGATCCAAATTTTCTGAACTTATCAGACGTCATTGAT
Organism: Phoebastria nigripes; assembly: GCA_035582835.1. Taxonomy (NCBI): domain Eukaryota; kingdom Metazoa; phylum Chordata; class Aves; order Procellariiformes; family Diomedeidae; genus Phoebastria; species Phoebastria nigripes. The sequence goes on from JAYKAV010003199.1 coordinate 2,533,537, forward strand.
TTTTACTTTGGAATATATAACAAGATAGGGATCTGAATGTTACAACTCTTACTCCTCACTTTAAGTTTTATATAAACAATACTGGATTTTTTTTATTCTTTAATTCTTTATGTATATTTATTCTAGGCTGGTATGTGGTGAAGAGTGACTCAGAAATGTTTCAGTATTGTGTGACTGTTTGAGTGGAATGCCATGGTGGTGTTATCTGTTTCCACTTTAAATTTTTAAGGCATCAAGTGTATTTCATAACTTAGCCTCGAGATAAGTGTTGAGGATATGGCATATACAGGAGGTGTTTATATGGGAGCAACTAGTGGTGTTTTCATGAAAATACTGCAGTGGACAAGTGGAGAGGTTTTCTGTGAAATGGATCAAGTTCTACCCTTTCTAATATCCCTTTTGGGGAAGTAAATTATTTGTGTGGCATTGAGGTGGGGTGGTCTGTGAGAGGAGGGAGGACAGAGTCTGATACTGTGGGTTTGGTTTTCTTTGGAATCTAGCATTCTCTGCAGTGTGTATCAACAAGCTTCCAACTCATATTTAGTGCTGTGTCTGGGTGGACATGCATCTAACAGATTGACCATGAGATCTGAAAACAACCCCCACAAATTTGGGTCCAAATTTGGATCTTATGCAGCATTAACCAAATGACAAGTGATATACTAGGGTCAACAGTATACTTCACACCAGCATGCACACATTATGGTGCTGAGAAGCCTTTCTGATAGTTTTTTAAAAAGAAAGGCTATTTGAAAAGATGTATAATATTAGAAAATAGCAAGACCTTAAATACACAGGCTGCAATTCTGTTAAAGTGTATCTATTACAGTGGTATGAAAGTCATACGCCTCTAGTGCTGCCCTGGGCCTCGGCATTGGGCTTGGGAAGGTGCGCTCGCTCTCTCGCTTTTATTTATTAGGAGTTTCATTCATCTGTTAGGAAAAGTAGAAACTGTTTACCCGAGTGACTTAATGCCTAATGGAAGATGCTCTGTTTGTGACTCAGTTCTTGGCTAAGTGTCGTGCACCTGCAGTGTGGTGCCAGGATGCTGGCGCCGAGTGCTGGCCCGCTGTTCCTGGAAGGCAAAACCTCCAGCAGTGAGCCCGAGCGTGAACACATTCAGAGCTGTGGCCATATGGAGGCAAGGCGGTTCAGAGTACCCCAGGAGCGGGAGATGAGACTAAGCTGCCATTCAGCTATAGCCTGTATTTATTAAGCGGCAGTTTCAATTCTGAAGAGCGTGTCTCAGTAGTAGGTGTGGTACCAGATTTGTAGGACTGTTTTTATTGCGTAGCTTTGCTGTAAAGGAGTCCGACTGAATAAAACTGCAGAAGTAATTGAGCAGCGTATTCAGAAGGGGCCTAGCTGGCCATGGCCAAACTCTGCGGAGAGGCAGTGGAGACAGTCCTCTAGCTCCTTACTGAAAATCCTCTTTGCCATAAATTTTTAGGGCAATAAACACACCATTCATTTTGGCACAATGACTCTTATAAAACATTCAGAAGAGATGTGCTCACATAATACTCTTGGGTTCTCTGGGTTCTTGGTTTTGTTTGGGTTTCTTTCTTTCTCTGCTCTCTTACTTCTTTTCATAGCATTTAACAGCCGCCATTCATCATTTCTTCTTCTTGACAATGGCAAACTTTTGTTATACTTAAGATTGTTTCAACACACAACCAATCTTTCCTGTCCGTCTTAACCATCAAACATCACCCTAATTGTCTTCTGAAAGATTAAAAACTGTGTGAAGCCTAGAGATTTTACTACTTCATCAGTACAAGTACTGGCAGTGTAAGGGCAGTAAACATATAAGGTAACTTAAATAAGAATTGAAAGAAACTTCTGGAAGTGTACAATGAGCAGAACTGCAAACTGTATTGCAGAGCACTGAATGACAAATCCCTGAATGAGTGGTTCTATACCAAAATGCTGGACAGAAAAAAGGAAATACACCATATATTATGGGATTTAAAATTCAGAATGGCCATTGGAGCTATAAAATGGGAAGCAACGTGCCCTGGGAGAAGCAGGGGAGGCACCAGATAATGTTTTCTGCAGGAAACCGGAGGCTTGTGTGTGACCCTCTAAACTGTAAATTATCCAGAACTCTTGAGCAGCAGGATTAGGCAGAAAGAAACTCTGCCAGGTCAAAGCAATGTTAGAACATGAATGTTCTCGTCTTGATGTTCAAATGGTTGGATTAGTCATCTATTGTATGTCTTGTTTTTCTGCAGAAGTAATTGATAAAAGTCAAGGCTTAGCATTTTCAGAGCTGGGAGATCAGGTTAAGAGATGAGTCAGTAAGAAGCGCCTAGCAACTAGGACTGCAGGGGCTTGATTGCATGGAGAGCAATCAGACGCGGGTGGCAGTAGTAGAGTGATAGAGTAATATAAAGGCAAGCCAGGAAGGATCCAGGCTGTCTGTAGAACTGGACAAATATTTTAATTTCAGAATTCTGACATTTCTTCACTGTGATTTAGACTGGAAGTTTACACAAGAGAAGTTTTGCAAATTACTTTCTTCCAACATGCCTTTTTTTTTTATATATGTACACTTTTAGCTTTTGACACTATTTTCTCAGCAGCTTTGTAGCACAGCAAAATTACCATGAATTCTATTCTACTGTGTGAAAGAGAGTATTGCAGCATTTTTTAAGAGCTCAGGTGAGTCTGGAAAAGGTGCTTTAGTCGGCAGGTATAGTTAGCGATTGGGCCTCACCTGCTTCATCTACATGGACGATTTTCTTGATCATTGCATTATCAAATGCTTCATGTACATAAGTAACATAGAAGACATCATTTATTAATATAATTCATATTACACTAGAGCCTATTATTCATGCTATACCAGAGCCTGAAAACTCTAACTTAGAGACAGCTCTTGATTTAAAGAATAAGCAAGTTATATTTGCGTTCACAGCCCAGAAGGCCAACCGTATCCTGGGCTGCATCAAAAGAAGCGTGGCCAGCAGGTCGAGGGAGGGGATTCTGCCCCTCTCCTCTGCTCTGGCGAGACCCCACCTGCAGTACTGCATCCAGCTCTGGAGCCCTCAGCACAAGACAGACATGGACCTGTTGGAGCGGGTCCAGAGGAGGGCCACCAAAATGATCAGGGGGATGGAACGCCTCTCCTATGAGGAAAGGCTGAGAGAGTTGGGGTTGTTCAGCCTGGAGAAGAGAAAGCTCTGGGAAGACCTTACTGCAGCCTATCAGTACTTAAAGGGGGCTTATAAGAAAGATGGGGACAAACTTTTTAGCAGGGCCTGTTGCGACAGGACGAGGGGGAATGGTTTTAAACTAAAAGAGGGTAGATTGAGACTAGAAATAAGGAAGGAATTTTTTGCGATGAGAGTGGTGAAACACTGGCACAGGTTGCCCAGAGAGGTGGTAGATGCCCCATCCCTGGAAACATTCAAGGTGAGGTTGGACAAGGCTCTGAGCAACCTGATCTAGTTGAAGATGTCCCTGCTCACTGCAGGGAGGTTGGACTAGATGACCTTTAAAGGTCCCTTCCAACCCAAACCATTCTATGATTCTATCCCAAATCTTAGGGGACCAACAGAATGAAATAAATAGCATTATAAGATTAGTGTATATTCAGCTGAGGACACCATTTGTTCACAGTCTAGTATTACTTCTAGACCACAACTGCCTCATTTTATTTCCAAAACTTCAACGGGTATTTACACAAGCTAAAATGCTTCCCAGTCCAGAAAAGTTGCATGTACTTCAATAGTCCACCCTTCCTCATTTTTTTTCTTCAGTAATGGCACTGGGGAAAAAAAAGCTTCTAATTCAATTGCTTGGTTTCAGTTTCTGTGACTCAGGTAAGTCGGTGGGATTTAAAATTCATTATTTTGTTCCTGATAACTGGGCCGCTTCCTTAATTTCTATTACCTTTGAGTGTAACTAAGTGAATTATTTCATTTGTGCAATTACAAACATACCTCCTTTGGCACAGGGCTAGTGGATGTCTTGGGTGTGCTTCCTAGAGCAGCCTGATACGCGGAGGAGCACCCAACACCATGTTTTGCAGAATGTGTTGTATTTCTCCTACCTATTTGGTCACATAAGAAAAGTATTGGGTTTTTTGTGGATAGGACGGGCTTACATTGCTCCCGAGTCCTCACATGTCGGGAAGGGATTTCTCTTGCAAGGTGGTATCTTCTGTAACATTTCTGAGTCTCACGCTGCACTGGTTGTGATAGCACTTTCAATGACAGTGAGAAAAGGTTGTTTCACCCTCAGATTACTCAAGTGCAAACCCCCACTGCTGCTTAAACAGGAGAGAGTTGTGTGCTGTTCTTGTTAGGAGCATTCGGAACTTAAATGAAATCTGTGGTGAAGGAAAGATCCTTGCTTGGAAGAATAAAAGAACATACTACCCAAAAATAATATTCAGGGACAAGTTCCTTTCATTCAGCCATCTGTTATTTATGGGTAGTGGTATGGTGAACTTCTGCTAACTTCTAGTCGTTGTGTTTTAATATAGTACATGGATAAATCATATATATATATATATATATATAAAAAGATGATAGCTATATGTAATATATATATATAAACCCAATAAGATGTTAAACATAGTACAGAAATATAGAAGAAGGGAGGAATGTGAGACCATCCTATTCAGTTTGAGTTAGAACTCTTCCTCCTGAGCAGTTGGCTTGCCAGAAGGAAGCAAATTTTCTCACTCCCTATTTGAAATCACTGTTTTCCAGGGAACAATTGGACAATCCCACCAAAACAAGGTGTCTTACCCTCAGGGGCAAACGACACTGTTTGGGAAACTTGGACTTATTTATTGGTTGTAATTATTTTTATAGGACCTACCAAAACCACTAAGTACAGGGAGAATCTGATTATGATCTCACACATAGATTAGAAATAATTGTTTAAAAGAAATATTTTAGTAGTGAAGCTACTCCAGTATAAAGCTGGTATAGCTGGGAAAGAAGTGAGGTTGTCTTGATTTGAACTGAATAAAATGAGACCATAATTTAGCTCTTTATTAATAGATACCTTTGTGTATACCTTGTTTCTTCAAGGAAAGATTTTAAACCATATATGTTTTGAATAAAATTAAAAGCAAAATGATGATCTAAAGGGATGGCAGTGTCTCATATTGACAGGTACCTATGTCTATACAGATATAGATAGCAAAAAAAATGATTCTTAGCTAAACATCGTAAAATAGTGTTCCAATTTTAACAGTGATTATCTTGAAGTTACTTATAGTTTTCAGATTCTATGGGGAAAACAGCCAGAAAGTGGCTAATGACAGTTATCGTGTTACATATTGCTGATTTTCTTGAGATCTGCATGGCCTTTTTTCTTTCTTTTCCATAATTAAAATGCAGTTGATGATTTCCACAGCTACAGTCTTTCTAGAGTTTTGGAAAAGACGGAGAGCTGTATTAACCTATGACTGGGACCTCATAGACTGGGAAGATGAAGAGGTAAGACTAAACAGAAGTAAACCTGTAAATCTTGCTATCAGCAGCATTTAAGTGTAAATATCAATACATATTGTATGCCAGTAATCTGAATTTGTCATTCAGATTGTATTTGTATTTATAACACTAGTTGCAGAATAAACAATTATGCTTGAGACTACATGAGGATACTTTGCCTTCTGCAACTAGCATTATAATTCCAAATATAATTCTGCATTTATTCAAAGTATCCTTTGAAAAACTGAGTGGAAATACTGCCCGTACAGAGGACAGGAGCTACTACTGAGGTCAGCACAGATGCCTTTCAATTCTATGGTTTCTTGTATTGGAAATTCCTAATGCTGCCTAAAAATGGGACCAAGACAAGCAAAGGGACATGAACTAGATTTTATATCCTTCTGAGAGGCATAACTTATCCTTTAACATTCTGCCATCAGCATCAGCAATAATAAAATGATTTTATTACTTTACTTCATAAATCACTAGTGAACATAGCTGTAATTTAACTATACTGGTGATTTAACTGCAGTCTAAGTCAACAGAGATTTTACCATTACTTGTTTTACAGCTTTCCATAGATGTGTAGATACAAGCTGGTGGCTTTTAATAAATGGTTTCATATCACAAAAAGCACCACCATAATTGGCATTAATTTATAGTTTTCTTATCAATTTCTGCAGAGAAGCTAGTGTTTAAGTCAGTATTATGACCCATGATCCTTTTAATACCCTTACATAGTGGGGAAGGCTCTTATGGTTTCTGTTCTTTGTTGGTCTCTGGCACTGTTACCAAGGATTCCCAAAAGAGCAAATTATTTGGATATTTGAGTTGGAGCATTATAAAAAAGAGTTTCTATCAATATACATTTCCTACTTTATAGCACATATATGTCTGATTTTTAATACTTCAGTGAAATAAGTGGTACAACAAAYGGCATCTACCCTGTCATTCCAGGAAGAGCTGCGCCCCCAGTTTGAAGCTAAATATTCCCAAGTGGAAAGAGTAAATCCCATCACAGGAAAACCTGAACCTTTTCAGCCTTTCCCTGATAAGCTCAGTCGACTGATGGTGTCTGTCTCAGGAATATTCTTCATGGTAATGTTTAATAATATTGGAATTATTGTAGCCTTTAATCTTATTTTGATGTAAATAGTAACGCGAGTCATGAGTGCATTCATTAAGATTAGTGGATTTACATAATATAGGCAAAACTGATTGTCTCAGTCTTACTGCTTGTTTATGGATCTCTTTCTTTTAAAAGATGTAATATAGTTATATTGTAAAAGAACAGTAAAGAAATGTTTTAATTCATCAGTCTAGTATTTTCATTCTCTCCAAGTCTGCTCACCAAAACAAATGGCAATCTTTAAAACACTTGTTAATTTATTAATTCCGTGGAAATTATTTCAGATATGGTTTATTTTGTTCTAATATCTCTATTCATAAATACTTACCTGCAGATTTCACTGGTCCTCACTGCAGTGTTTGCAGTTGTGGTGTATCGCCTGGTAGCCATGGAACAGTTTGCTTCTTTCAAGTGGTATTTCATCAAGAAGTATTGGCAGTTTGCAACATCTGGCACTGGAGTCTGTATCAATTTTATGATCATCATGTCACTCAACGTTGTAAGTCTTCTGTTCTTTTAAAGGAGAGATTAATTTAAAAGAGTAATTTTTACAAGGTTACTGAGTTTACTGTATATCAGATATATACATGTTCTTGCTTATTCATATAGGAGTGCCTCAAGCTAGTATTTCAGGGGTTTTTCCTCTTCTAATACTATTATTTGTCAATGTTTTTCTCTAATGCCTGCTTAATTTGTCACTACACAGCTTTCCTTGTGTCACCAAGTCACAGTGGTTCAGACTACTTCTTTCTACATTTGCATTTTTGTTTTTTACATTACCTTTTACAATACATCTCTAAATGGAACTACATTATTTTCTTGGCTGAGAATTTTCTTTCTGTTTTTTTTTAATTGATAACTTTGAGTTGTTCCCTTTCTTATTTAAAATGCAGCTGCGATATCAGTGTTGCACAGTCCTAGAATCACTGTGATACATGATTTCGTTTTAAGCTTTTCCTGTCATGTAACAGCACGGGTTTAATCATTTGCTGTGGTAGCACAGTGTACATTGATATAAACTCTATTCCTTCAACTGCAAAATAATTTATCATTTTTCTGTTCCCATGCAGGCACAAACAGGTAAAAAGGAATAATAGCACAGCAAATAATGGCTTTTAATTCTGTTAAGGAGATTGTGCACTCGCTGCAATAAGAAAGCATTCTTCAAAACAGACTGTCATGTATTTATTTCTGTTATTATATATGATAATTCTAAGTCATAAAAAGTGCATTCAAGGGAACAAGCACACCAAAGCTATTGAAAATAACTTGCTATTAATAGTAAATACTCAAGGAACTATTTTTCAGAGTTGGTAACTACCTTGGGCTAAGTGTCATTTAAAATAAAGACCGGAGATCGTCAGTATACAGACAGATAAGGAAGTTTTCTGTAGGAGGCTGATATCCCCGCCAGTATGCACATTCATGCAAAGGAAAATTGTATAGTGTAAAGGCTTTTGCCTACTTTTAGATCACATAGGTTTGTTCCTGAAGTTAGAGGACAAGCATCTAACTGTTCATTAAGGGAACCGTTGATGCCTGAACACTTCTCTTGATCTATTGGCTCTTGATTTATCTTTATTGCATATTTAATGTATATACTCAYATACATACATTTACATGGATAAAGAGAACGGCACTAAAGTAGTTCAATGAAGTCTTTGTAGGAAACTATACATCCACATGTAGCTACGACATCGCCCTCCCTTCTCTGTCCAGATACCTTGATGCTGTAGGGCAACAGTACACCTATGCTTTTGATGCTTGTTTTCATTCTGGATTTGACATCACAACAGACAGGATGTGCTATACTTATACCATCTCTTATTTCTGTTTCAGGTATATGAAAAGGTCGCCTATCTCTTGACAGACTTAGGTATGTAGGTCTTTACTAGTGATATGGTTCTTGCTAGCTGTGGCATATACCTTTATATTTCCATAAAATGGGGTTTTGAAAACTTCATCTATGCATAGTATCCTTATAATTCTACTTTTTTTTATGTTTTATAGTATAAATTGAAAAAACTGTCATCTTATAATGGAACAAAAGTCAAAACATATTCTTTCTTAGAATGCTAAACCAGATTTTTTTCCATTTTTCCCAAATGCTTGGTTATTTTTTTTATAATTTTTTAATTTGAACTTTCGTATGGAAAAAATGGGTTAAGATAAAATTACATAAAATTACAAAATGTTAAGTCATAAACTTTAAAGTAGCTCTAATTCTGTCACGTTAAAAATTTATACTGAAGCCTCTAGTCGTGATTCAGTCATAGAGGTAAAGCTTTCTAGCTTATAGACAACAAGAAAGCAAAGACAGCATTTAAGATCTACTATGTGAATATGTTACCTTTTAGTGTTTCTTCTTAGATGCAGTTGATCTTGTCATAGTTTAAAAGCAAGCTCGCTGCTTGAATTTAACAGCTCCCTCTTCTGGTTAAAGTATTGAAGAGCATGCATTAAACAAGATGCTCAAAACTTTATAGTGTTTCAGATAACAGGCAGTTGAACAGGTTAGAAAGATTCAGAATGTATAGTCAACTGATTCAAATTATTAAAATAATTTAAATATTTTTTCAGATCACACTGATTTGTATTCCTGCTTAACTTTTTAAATATATTATATCGTTACAGACCAGGGAATGGGAAAGAAAATAATGATTTCATTTAAGTATACAAGCTGATTTTTCCCAACATATATGAAAGAAGTTAAAAAAAAAAAAAAAAAGGCTTCTTGAATTAAGCGTGATGGAGCATCAGGTGCTTGAGCTAGGTGTTTTACGTCCTCCACTTCCTAAGGTGTTTTACATCAAAGAGAAGGAGGACATCTTAACTTCTGGGAACAAGTGTCCATATGTAAAGCTAGTGTCCTGTACATTTGTATCCTAATTTAGTCATCATTAGACCAAAGTAATTAAGTAGTACAAATTTTAACTGAAAAATCGAGGCAGTTCAGACTTCYAACTCATGTATGTGCTTTAAAACTTTTATCAATGTACTATATTCCAAGTTTGATACATCCATCAAAGAAATTTGAAATTTTTACCAAAAAAAATTAATTTTAATCATTATCACCAAGTTCTAATTCAGACATAATGTTCTACAAACCGTAAGGAAAAACATCCAAGGCAGTGCAGACCCATGCAGAATACTTGTACCCCTACTACACATTTCTACATTTCTTTCAAAAAAACCCCAAAGAAGGACCTCCATCTTTTCCTCATTGAATTATAAACTGTTTAACACTTCACAAGCATTGTGATAGGGAAGTCTTGAGGATGAAGTAGTGGTCTTAACAGAAGTATTTAGAAGGCGAGATGCTTGGGTGAGAAACCAACTGGCTGTTGGTTGTCTCTTTTCCCTCTGCTTTCCTTGGCTGCCCCTGTCTATTGCTCTGCTGATGCCAAGTGCTTTTGCTTTTTGTTTGGTTTTTTTCAATCAAGATACCTGTAGCCTTAAAATTGAAGATTCACACTGAATTCAGAACTTTTTCATGGAAATGGAACAGGTATCTTCCCATAGAGTTGTGACCGATTCTGTTCCGAGGGGCTTGTATCTCCCGTTTCCACATAGAACCAACATCGTCTGAGCTGGGGCAATGGTTTTGTGATCTGCAGACTGAACACATTGAGGGGGGAAAAAAAAACTTAATTGGAACCTGATGGGGCACCGTGACTTGAAACCATCGCTTGTTTTGTTAGTGTTGATTGATCTGTGAGCAAAGTTAGGCATAACTCAATTTCATTTCTGTATAGATAATGTATATTGTGTCTTTCCGCAGAGCACCCTAGAACAGAATCTGAATGGGAAAACAGCTTTGCCTTGAAAATGTTCCTCTTCCAGTTTGTCAACTTGAACAGCTCCATCTTTTACATTGCCTTTTTTCTTGGCAGGTAAGTTACCTTTGCTAACTGCTCTTAAGGAAAACTTGCACAGAAGTCGTAATCCTGGCTAATTTTATAGCTTTGAAGAAAATACGCTGACAGTTTGAACTGTAAGATTTAGATGCGAGTCAGTTTCTGAGGATAATTAACAACACTAAATTAATATTTTTAACCATATGTGAGGGTTGGACCCTTGAAATCTTTACTCATGAAACTAGACAGTAAAAAGTCTACTTTTTAAGTGGGTCTATGTACGTGACTTTCCCCCTTCCTAAATGTGGGTCTGTGTTTAGCCCTGCACTAATAGGCTTTATTAATTTTTTCTTGTTTATTCCCCTTTGGTTACATTTCCCAGGATCCATTTCTATAAATAGTAAATATTGTCTGGCAGGTCTTCTACAAGAGTAGGAGGCAGAAATTCTGGCTCCAATTTTTGTGTGTATCTTTAGCTCAGAGCATGAGATACTGGGTAGGTCCAACCTTGCTTCACCTTCACTTCAATTTCATTATGATCAGACTTGTCATTCCTGCAGAACCTACAGAGTATTTCAGAGTACCTTCTACAAAGTTTTATAATATAATTTCAGTTCAAGATTGTTTGGGGGAAAAAAAAAAACACAACTCTATTAAAGAGTGTTGGTAATATCTGCCTGTTACATCCAGTGATGCATTTGCCATACAGTTTCTAAACTTCTTTGTATCTTACTACCTCCTGTGTCTGGTAGGACCAGGCATGGGTTTTTTTCTCTCTCATTTATATCTTTCACTGAGGTCCTTAAGAATTTTGATTCAATTTGTTATACAAGAATCTGTTAGACCTGTAAAAAGCATTTAGTTATGATGGGTTTGGAAGTGATTTTATACTTGTACGTCTGAGGGTGCAATCCAGTGCACACTTCACGTGGGCAAGCAGATCCCTGTGCTGCAGTAAATTCCTATGTATTGCAATGGCTTAGCTTCTTAGAAGTCGATTAGAGAGTCTGAATATCTAACATCTAAAACCTCTGAAGATTTTTGTTCTGGACATAACAAAAGCTTAGGATCACTTGCAAAATGATGGTCCTTGTTTGCATTCTGAAACTTCCATATCCTACAGATACCAGATTTAAGCCTGTGTGATTTAATCTGTTCATATTTCATGAGTTTGCTCAGCGGATGTTGTGAAATAACTACTGATACAGGGTGTTCTTGGAATGTCCACTGAGAAACAGAAATCTTATTTTCCAGATTTGCAGGCCGCCCAGGAAAGTACAACAAGCTTTTTAACAGATGGAGACTGGAAGAGGTAAGCAATCTGATTTTGTGTTCCTGTGAAATTTCCATGAGTTAAAAGGAAATGGCTGAAGGACATGAATTATGTCCAGTTTGAAAGATTTATTATTCCATCTAAGTGCAGTGAAGAATAAACGCTTATTTATAGCAAAGGATAGGAAACAGGAGATGTGTTTTTTCCTTCTGCGTTCTCCACTGTGCTGAGTGACTCTGTCCGAGACATGCAGTTCTTTCTGCCTCTCTCTTTGGGAAAAGCAAACAGTGATAATCCCTTACCTCACAGGCACTACTAAGTCCTACATGATTGGAATCTCCTGGGTATGTGGAATTTTTGGATGGAGGACATAAATATAATGCCATCAGCTTTTTTATCAGCTGCTTAAGTTTCTGCCAGCAAAGGAAAGACCTGTTGGAGTAGGTCCAGAGGAGGGCAACAAAAATGATCAGAGGGATGGAACACCTCTCCTGTGAAAAAAGGCTGAGAGAGTTGGGGTTGTTCAGCCTGGAGAAGAGAAGGCTCCGGGGAGACCTTATTGTGGCCTTTCAATACTTAAAGGGGGCTTGTAAGAAAGATGGCGGCAAACTTTTTAGCAGGGCCTGTTCTGACAGGACGAGGGGGAATGGCTTTAAACTAAAAGAGGGTCGATTTAGGCTAGATATAAGGAAGGAATTTTTGACACTGAGAGTGGTGAAACACTGGCACAGGTTGCCCAGAGAGGTGGTAGATGCCCCATCCCTGGAAACATTCAAGGTGAGGTTGGACAAGGCTCTGAGCAACCTGATCTAGTTGAAGATGTCCCTGCTCATTGCAGGGGGTTGGACTAGATGACCTTTAAAAGTTCCTTCCAAGCCAAACAATTCTATGATTCTGTGACTCTGTGATTTAAAAGAAGAAAAACAGTATTTTCAAAATTTAGCTTGAAAATGTGTTAGAATTGCACCTCCCTGGATATCACTATCCTGCTGAAGTTATCTCTTATCTCTGAAAAACAGGCTTCTTCTATTGAACCTTGGTAGCCACAGAGTAAAATACCATAACTTTGTAGTCCATTGCCACATTTTAATATGGCAATTTATATAGTTAAGATACCGGTACCGGAGATTCAGCTACTAAGTCTCTGTTTGGACTTAGGATATTACAAATGAAATATTGCTCCATTCTTTTGAAATGAATACGTATGTGTTGGTCTAAGTGAAATGGACTATATCATTTGTCATATATCTAGCACACATACTCTTAGCTGAGGTAATACGATCTAGTTCTCCAACGAATGATAGGTCTAAAGGTTGTTCAACTAAAGTCTGTGTTAATATTTCTGTTATCAATATTTCTTTTAATATCTCTGTAGCTGGAGGTTAGTGTTTTTCACCAAACATATTTGAATATTTTTCATTTACCCTCTGAACAAATGAAAATGAAAGGAATTCTCTAATTTTAGGTATTGATCTTTTTCAATTTCATTTCAGTGTCATCCTAGTGGCTGCTTGATAGATCTGTGTTTGCAAATGGGAGTTATTATGGTTTTAAAACAAATGTGGAACAACTTCATGGAACTAGGCTATCCGTAAGTTCAGATGTTAAAATTTGTTTTACAAATAGTGACTACATATTRGTGTGATTCAGTGATAGGGAAAAATATTTTTATTTTTAGAGAATGTTTTCACTTTTTGCATCTCAYATACTGTAACTTTATTCCCAAGGGAAGCATAAACTGCTGCTCTAAGATAAAGCTTCTCAGGGTATGTTAACCATCTAAATTGTTTATTATGATTTCATTTTCCATAATACAAACAGAGCTGTTCAGCTATTGAAGAGAGTAATAGGCTAAGAGTCTTACAGTTACCTTGAAACTGGAAGAATATGTTTTCAGTAAAAGGTTGCTCATCAAATATTAATTTAATCAAAGTCTYAACCTTGAAAATACGCCAGAAAGGATTATGCTCACAATGTGCATATCGTTCTGCAAATGAGGGGCAGCGTACTGTATTGTTGTGAGACGAGGATTTCTGAAAAGAAGAAACCTACTTGAAGTATCRGGCTTCCTGTCTTCTCAGCCCAGCAGCATCTTAACTCTGTCTAGAATTGGGTTTAGAACATGCTTATATTCCTTTAYGGAAAGCGGTGTTTTGTTTTGACAAAACCATTGTTTGTCACTGAGGCAACAGTTGCTCTTTCAGTAACAAGAGAGATCAAGAGCTAAACACTAAATTAGCTTGAGAAAAAATAGCAGCCTATTAATAAAAAAACTTATAAGAAAATTATTTCCCATCTTCAGTCTCTTTTCAGTAATATCTAGAAACAAACAATAGTCTTTAATTGCCACCTGTGTCAGTACTGGATAATATTTTTCATTTGTATAACACCTTAATTTGTGAGACTGTTACCTACTTAATACTTATAACTACTTTGTGAAAAGACCTCTGCACAGCTTTACAAAAAATAGTCTTAAATATTTGCAGCTTCAGCAACACCTTTTTAGACACTTTTTCCTGCATCAAGAAAAAAATACTCTGTAAAGTATATAGATCTTTAGGTTTGTTCAAAAATAGTAGACGCATTCTACTATTCAATATATTCTAGTATCGTAGAGTTCTTGCGGAGCTCCACTTACTTGGTTTGTCTTTTACAGGACTAAAAATAAAGCATTATTTGCTTTTTTTAATGCTCTCGCTGTGCATGATTATTTTTTTCCTGTTCTTCTTTTATTTAGGCATGCTGGTAAATCCTACAAAAAAAGTCTATGCAAGCAAATTCCATATTGTGAAAAGCTTATTTGTACAATGCCTAACATGCTAAGTGAAAGACATAATTAAAATCATAATGCAGAATTTTGAGAACTTTTGGAAGTTCTTTGAATTGTATCCTATATGATATTGTAAATATTTCCAGAAAATACCTCACTAAACATTCAGGTGCTATTCAAAGTAGGCCCACCTACTTCAAAACAATACCAGCAAGCATTGTAAATTACTGAGCAAGTACAGTCAATAATGCTCTGTTTATCTAATAAAGTTTATTACAGAATTGGTGGTCACGACGCAAAATGAAGAGAGGAGGGCAATTAATGGAGCATAAAATTTCTCTACCTCAGTGGGAGAAAGATTGGAACCTGCAGCCTATGAATCTCCATGGTTTAATGGACGAATATTTAGAGATGGGTGAGCAAATTTAGGGAGGTGTCAGTTTTCTTAAGAAACTGTAACTATGTTGCACGTTAAAAGATCTTTTGCATTTCCAATTTCTAACCATAGAAATGCCTGTGTAGTTTTACAGTTTGGCTTCACCACCATCTTCGTTGCTGCTTTCCCACTGGCACCTCTCCTGGCGTTGCTTAACAATATCATAGAAATAAGGTTAGATGCGTACAAGTTTGTCACACAGTGGCGAAGACCTATGCCTGCAAGAGCAACAGATATAGGTGAGAGAACCTAATGACTGTCACTGTCAGGTACCATCTCTTTGTGTTTCCTTCTTTAATGCAGCTTAACCCTTGAAATATTTCGTGCGTCTAGAGTGACATCGATAATGTAACCTACAGATCTCAATGACAACTCTCCTGTTAAGCAACAAAAGGATACTCACTTGATTAGCTAAGAGGACTCCTCAAATTTGCTTTCCATTTCCAATAAAGGATCGTAATAGTTGGAATTTTGAAAACAGGCTGAACAGTATTTTAGGCTTCTGATTTGTGGAACTCTAGGTCTAAAATGCTATCCAAAATCAATTTAATTTAGAAATTAAATATAAGGACTAAATTCACTTTTGGTTTAAAACTGAATTAAATAAAAATAAGAAATCTCTTTCCAAAATCTTCTATTTGGCCTTTATAACCAAAGATTACGGTTATACCTTTGTTGCTTAGCTATTTCTTCTCAGCAGGGTGTGCCCTACTGTAAGACTTCATTCAAGCGGAGCCAGTGGTAGCAGGAATGTTGGGACATGGCTTAATCTTGACTAGCTTTTCTGACTGAATAATTCCTTCTCAATAAGAAAGGAAAACTGTATGACTGAAAATRACTTTAATATCACTAGTATGACTTTATATGAATTAATATGACTGTAAAAAACTAATGACTTTGTTGTCATTTCTCTTGTTTCTAGGTATCTGGTACGGGATTCTGGAAGGAATCGGAGTTCTGGCTGTCATCACCAATGCCTTTGTTATTGCCATTACTTCAGATTACATTCCACGTTTTGTCTATGCATACAAATATGGTCCCTGTACAGATCAAGGGTACAGACAAGAAAAGTAATTAAGATATTCTTTATATATACATGTATATTTCAGTGGGAGCACACTTTTGCTACTGTCTTTCTGTGTTACCATACTTAACATGTATCAGTAAGATTTTAGCTTTTACATCTGTGCAAACCTTCAACAAATGTTAAGTGCAAGTAACTCAGCCATTGCAGAGAGTTTGCAAACTAGCTCCAAGGTTATATAAGTGGAAAAYCGCATCTTCCCTTCTGAATGCGAACAACTAAGTTCAATATACATTGTAGCAGTTTTCAGGCTTTCTCTAGATAGACTTTTCTTCTTTTCTGCAATAGTTCTGGACTGTCTTGTTCCACTACGCTCCCACACACATATATATGCTCCCAAACCCTCTTTTATCCTAAGCCTCCTTCACTTTCAAACTTCCCTGCCTGTTTCTCTTCAGAAATGCTTGCAGCCAAGCTCCAGCAAGATTGGCCTTGACACTATTTAGCCTAGTTCCATATATAGTGTATCTTAGCTTCAAGCAAGGTATCTTGCCTATCTGTGCACCACCAGGCTGGTTTCCTGCACACCTCTCCAGACACTTACCCAATGTCTCTGAATTGTRGGTCCACTGTGCTCTGTCTGCTTTTCCCACTGTCTATGATGACCTTTTACATGATCTAAACAGATCACAGGACTCATGGGCATCCCCTCTTTCATTTGGAGACTGGTGCCCTACAGGTCTTCTCAGGGGGTTGTTTTGGAGGGTTTTTTTGTTTTTTCTTTTTAATATGGGAATCAGGGTTACCTCGAGAAAAGGAAGCATCACTTTGCTAATACTATGGCATGTTTCACATGTGCACAAGCACAACTTGTGTTCTTTATTGCACAGGAGGAAGGATAAGAGTGAAAGCATCAAGGCTTGTCCAGCAAGCCAGTACCGCTGCATTCACAGGCTGTGCCTCAGCTCATACCGCAGGGGTCTGTCCTTCCTTCCTTCGTTGTTCCATCTCTAATGATTCAAAATAGAGATTTACTCTTCCTGTGCTGTCACACGAAGAGCGAATTTAAGGGCAAAAAGAATGAGGCAGGATAGGGTGAAAAGAGGCAATAGCAGAAAAATGTTAGCGCTTAATGTGCACAACCTATTTAAGAGAGAACTATGTAATTCTGTTTCTTCTTTTGCCAGTAGTGATTTGAGGTGTCACAGCAAACCTGAAGGTTCAGGAGCTATAATAGGATCCCTGATGCATCTCTTTTTAAATGTTCGTTGCCTTTCAGAAGGCCCTTTGTTAAATTGCAGGACAGATTTCCAAGAAGATGGGATGTCTTACGTGTCAGTGGTTTTCCAGGAACAGACAAAAATTTTACTCCTACAGTCATAATTCAATGTATTTATGTGATTTCTGTCATTAATACTAATAAATTGTTGCCTTTAAGATGGCTGTTTGGTATATATGCACTGTTCATTTTACTGTTGGTGAAAATTCTTCTTTTATTCAACTTGTAAAACCTGTCATTTTTTGGTATATGCTGCATGATTGTGGCAGATTCTGCAAGGATGTTAAATTATTCTCCTCTCTGCCTCTCTAGCCACCTTTCTAAGTTCAGTAATTTTAGGAGACAGTGAAGAACACGGTAGCAACAATTTTTGGTTTATATCTGCTGGTAGATAAGAAGCACAACCATGAAAAGTGCTGAAAATAGATCTTTAAACAGCGTTATGCGTGAAACATGTTATTTGTTTCTTTCCAATAAAACTTTGCTTCTCTGCTTAAAATTTTAGAATTGCTTTTGTCCTGATAAGCAAATAAAATAGTATGCTCACAATATGTGGTAGCAGAATATGTTTACATACAGGATCTATGCTATATAACCACTTTATGAAGAAAGTCCTGACCCTATGCCTTTTCCTTTCAGATGCTTAAAAGGATATGTCAACAGCAGTTTATCAGTATTTGACTTGAGTGAACTTGGGATGGGATACTCAGGATACTGCCGGTACGTTTTGGTGCTCTCCCTTCTTGTAATACAGGCAGAGACGTTAATACAGACATTAAATTGAAAGTCAGTGCTTAAATTACTGGCAGAATAGTTTCTTTTTTGCCTGTAAAAGCATTGGAGTTCAAGTTTGTTCAACATGGAAGTCTCGGGTGCAAACACTGTGGTAGGACACAATACTAACACACTGGAAACCTGTGTTCTGAGTTTTTCCAGGACTCTTGCAAGCTGTATTTTTCGTGCCTATATGAATTATTTCATTTCGAAGTTTCCCCAGCTGCCAAGAAGGGTAAAAATTCTCATTTCAGTTTTGTTAAGCATTCTGAGGTCTATTAGTTAAAATACATAATTAAAATTTTTGTTGTGGCCGTAACCCAGGTCGAGATCCCAAACAGTTACGCAAGATGAATCCCAGAAATTCAGTATAAAAATTAAATACGACATTGCATGAGTGTGCTCCTTCTGGTTTCAGATTTAGTTTTACAGTGAGAGTTAGCTTGAATTGACAAAGAAGTTACAGAATCATGTTACATTTATGCAGACTTTGTCTGGAGAATCTCAAACATTTATAAGCAAAGACAAGAACCAATTTAGAGTCAACACACTTGAACTTAACACTCCAAGGTGTCAGCGTTGTAACAACAAAAGAAATTGTTTGCTCTAGATTTTTTGAAGCAAAAAGTGCCATCTTATAAGCAGCCCTATTTAATTGCCTGTATTGTGGACTATTATTCTCCTTTTCTGTTTAATTCCTCTTGAAGTATGCTTTCACTTCAGTTTCTCTCCTTTTAGCCAGATCTGGGATAAACTAGAGAGCTCTTCAGGGTGTTCAGGTTTTTGAGCACAGGCTAACTTACTGGGTTTTTCTTTGCTTTACAGGTATAGAGATTACAGAGCCCCACCATGGAGTTCAACTCCATATGAATTCACTTTGCAGTTCTGGCATGTCCTGGCAGCGCGGCTGGCCTTCATCATAGTATTTGAGGTTAGTCATGGAAAGGAACAATTCCTTTCTACCTCTTTAAAGTCCAAGTTGATTTTTTACCGTCGTCCCATAAATAAATTGTCAGTATCATCAACTGCTTGTTCATTACAGTCAAGAGAGAGGGGAAAAAAAAAAAATCACCCTCCCCAAACTGTCGTCAATCATCAGCTTCAAACTGAATTGACAGAGCATGCACAGATTTGAGAGTCCCTCCAAAATCGTATTTCCTTACACATCATGTTGGTTCCCAATCAAATTTGTCACGTTTTATCGAAAAAGAAGAAATGCAACTTAGGTGTACATTAAGCACAGTTATTACAAGTTAAAATCTGCATCAGGGAAATGATACATGATTCTAGCCTAATATAAAAGTAGAAATGTGTGTACTAACTTTGAAGAACGTATTACATACTGTCCAGGAATCTGGTTACTTACTTTGATTACAAGCTCTTAACAAAGACTGCTTGTAGGTAGTGTTTGCTATTGTTATTCAAACTGCATATCCTGCAGTCGCATCTTCATTTAGGTCACTAGCTATACCCTTAGTTTTACTTGCCAGAAGACTTCAGCATTTTCGCATATCTGATAGACCACTCGTTTACTCCCATATGTGTGTGTGTATATATTAAAAAAAACAAGAGAGATGCTTTTCGGTCATGAATTGAATCTCAGTTCCAGTTTTGCCACAGACTTTCAGGCCCTAAAATGTGGTCCTAGAAATGAATATTTATGCATCTTTGAAGCAATTATTTTTGTTCTTCTTTTCAGCACCTTGTTTTTGGAATAAAGTCTTTCATTGCCTACCTGATTCCAGACATGCCCAAAGACTTGTGCGACAGAATGAGGAGAGAGAAATACTTAGTCCAGGAAATGATGTATGAGGCTGAACTGGAGCATTTGCAGAGAGAAAGGAAAAAGAATGGGAAACAGTATCACCATGAATGGCCTTAGTCACTTCCATGCTGCAAGAAAAACACTGTTTGGAAATCGAGGAGTGCGGTTACAAAATGAAGTCAGAGTCTGGCATCAGTGTGTGAGATTGGCGGTGTATATATGTTCTTGCTGGGCAGTACAGTTGCAGGCTTTGGTGGGAACTGGAAAATAGATGCTTCTGATGAAGAAAATGAAAAGCCTTACCTGTAACTGGTCTGTGGTGAGCACCAAGGAGAATTGGCACTCAGGAACGTGCGGACAGATTAAAAATTTGGACACTGGTTTAAAAAAAGGCAATGAATTTTCATGCTGTTCATGAAGATACTAACAGCGTAATGAAAATAAAAAGTTACCTGTGAACTTATACAGTAAGGGCATGACTAACTTACATGGTATCCACTACTTCTACAGCTTCTGATTGCTCAGCTCCATCTGTAATGCCTCTGAAGAAAAGAGCAATTGTTGGCTTTGTGGCCATAACTTGATATAAATGATCTTTCAGGCTTACTGTTTTGTCAGGTTTGTCCTAGTCTCTTGTTGAGATTGTGGATGTGGTCCTACCCTAAAAAAGGGGTCTATGGCTGCTTAATATATACTATGCAGTTTAAGATTTGCACATCAGTGTCATTAATTTATCCTTCTAGTTGAATACCAAAAATTCTAAATTGAAAGAGAAAACAGCAGCACTAAGAACGCATCGCATTGCCCACATTGCAGCTATATTTGAAAAAGACATGGCTGCTGAGTGGTCTTTCCGCTTTCGTGTGCAGAAGGGCCACCTCCACGCGCTTCCAGGGTGAAAGAACTGTCATTTTCATGCTCTGATGTAGCATGCAGATGTCTAACTATGTTACTGTTCCCTTTGACCTGTCTGGGCAATGATTCCATGACTTCACAGAATGCTAACTTGAAATATTCTCATACAGTGACTTTATCCTGAATATACAATTAACTCTTTATAGTATGCAAGCTTATGCAGATATATATCAGACATACAGTATAACATTGTGACTTGCTTGTTCAGGGAAGGAGAAGCAGAGCACTTTATAACAATGCTCTTCTTATTGTAATAGTAAATGTTCCAGTAATGTGCACTTCTTTTATTGGCCTAAATAAGTCCAAGCATGGGAGTTAGATACAGGCAGATATGTATACAGATTGTATATAAATGCACACACACAGAGTGGTTACTTTTAGATTTTTTTATTATTATTTGTATGCCTTCTTACAGTTTTGGGGGGCTTTTTGGATAAAATCGCTATAAAAGGTAGATGTTCGTGTAAAGAATCAAATTTCAGTTTTTGTGTGCATACAGCATACAGCAGTGTTGCTTATGGTTATAGTCACATTTTGGTGATGAAATTGTCTATTACTAACATTTCACAATGTGGGAAAAGATAAGCACTTAATTTAAACAATTTAAACAAGTGTGCATTGTTCACTTGCAGAGAAGGGAGTGGAGAAAGAGAGTTACAATCATTCTGTTTCTCTTGTACAATTTTAAATAATGCTCCTCTATATTGGATGAGAAAAAATTAAAAACCGAAAAGTCAACAAAGCACAGTAACTATAAAGGCTGCAAACTTTAACATTATTTTTAGGGATAAAGCTGCAGCAAAATCACTGCTGACAGATATGGAGACACCTGAATTTTTACCATTTACAATACCCTATTGAACCAAAAAGTGTGATTCCAGTATTCACTTGCACGTATTAGCACAATCACTTTATTTTATTATGCCATATAAAATTAATTTTAAGAGTCAAGAGCCCATCAAAGTGGATGAGTATGATCTATTGTATCCAGGGGGCCTAACATCAGACCTTAAGTTCTTCAGTCGTTTCACCATATTCATGAGATTTCTTGGTTAATTCCAGCTCTCTGTGACCAGACAAGGCAACTATAGGAGTATCTACAGTATTGCACAAAGGAGGAAAGAAATTGGAAGGTATGGTCTAATCAGATATATTACCCATTAGTTGTGTCATAAAGGGCTGGTGGAGCTCAGCTTCCCGTATTTTGGAAAGGCTGTTTTGTTCCTTCATATTCTGGGTTGTGCGTTAAGTTCCTCAAGGAGTCCTTATCAGAAATAATTAATGCTCTCTCCTCAGTGCTTATAGAATCACACCATTTGATTTAATTTATTGTCTCTCTGTTTCATTCTGTGGAATATCAAGCACCGTTTGACAGCATTAACCGTGTGTCACAGCTTCTGTTTCTGTGCCACGTAGTGATAGTACTTCAGTTCTTCGGAAGGTCACAGATGAGCTCTCTTTTTAATGTTTTCTCTAAAAACAAAATGCCTTGGCTGGCCCAAGGTATAAAGATACAGGATAAAATTAGGCAAAAATCAGAAATATTGATTGATTGTTTTATACTTTCCTGTTTCTGCTGTGGATATTAGCACATGTCAATACATACTTAGGCAAATTCCAATTGGAGTTACAAAACACATAGGAAAGAAAACCTTTTTGTATTTGAGATTTAAATATATATATTATTAATGATTTTCAACACTGGTGTATAGGAGCGTATCAAAGGCAAGTATGTAGATCTGACATTGTGCATTTTACGCACTGGAAAAGCACAAGAAGTTTTGGAGAAACACTGTGTGTGTTCCTTTATTTTTGGAGGACATCAACAATGTCTAAAGGTTTTGCCACTATCTAGCCATTTGCTTGAGCTGAGAAAACTTTTTGCTAGACTTCGTTTAGTATGCTGTTTGCATTGACTGCACGTTATTTTACTAAAGTATAAGGCACACACTGTCCTCAGGAATAATGTATTTTATGAATGGTGAATGATCTTTTCATATTCTAAATATTGTCTTTCCAAACAAATGACCAGTATGAATAGACTGTGCATGCAAGCTGCGTTTGTGAAATCTGACAAAGCTTTAGAACTTCAATTTGTGCAAAAATGCTTTAGATCATTGCAGATCTAATCTATGACAACTATGCTCTATGCATGCGCCCTTAGAGAGACTGCACGAGCAACTAGATATTTTTAAATACAAAGGATTAGTCCAAAATGTCTTAATTATTCCTAACCAAATTCCGTGTCTTGATTCAGACAGAAGAAATTTCCATTTCAGAAATAGCAAAAAGTCCACATACATTATACACATCTCATTTCTAATGACTTTTCATTCTAAATTTGTGCCTAATGTGTGAGATCTGAATTCTGGTGACTAAAAAAGGAAAAAAAGAGTTCTGCTTCATTAGCCGTCCTAATGAGAGGTTCCTTCTCAGAGCTCAAAGTCTGCCTCCATATAGAGGGATGCATTAAGAGCTCAGTATTCACAACTGAGCRCTAACAGGGTTGCCTGAAGATTGAGCACAGGCTCTCTGTTACGCCGTAATTCAGTTTCCTTACCAGAAAGACAGCATAGTGATCGGGCATTTGGAAACAAGGCAAACCACATGATGACCTTTTTTATACTTTTWCTTTTTACACTTTATACTTTTTTTTCCCTATCCCTTTTTGTTAAAGGGTTTATAGAGAAAATTTAGATGAACGTTGAAGTTGATACTGATGATGACAAGGCTAAAATTTCCATAGCGATGATGGACGATAAGTGGTTTTTTGTTAGATGTTTCTTTGGAAGTACATGTCTTCATTACTACAAAAAGCACATTAGCTGTTGCTATGCCCTTTTCCAACAGCAACTTGTCTTAAATTGTGTTCTGAGGATCAGTTAGGCTCAATTGTGTCCTGTTGAAAGCTCAAAAGAAAAATGTCTGGAGGGCCTAGTGAAAATAGATTAATAGGTACATACCTTAACGCATAAATTCATAAATCTCCTGAGGCTTCCTTCGTGAAAAGTTCTGCAGAAGGAAAAAGGTCTTGGGAAACACAGCTTTAGGGTGAGTGTTAAWATGGGGAAAGGCAAGAACTTTGGTGATATTTTATTCTTAACGTGCCATTAAGATGATCAGTCTAATGTAAGTAGTGCACATCTGCAGTTTCCTTGCTGTGGCTTCTTCCACTGCAGACTCCAAATGGGAGTGCTGCCAGAGAGAATTTCTGGAGCTGTGGGATCCAGTGGCGTTACCTGCGAAGGCCTATGTGGCATCATGGGATTTTTTAATCTTTTGCATTACGTCACAGTTCGTTCAGGGACAAATTAGTATATACATATTTGGAAGCATCGTATCATTTTGATTAACTGAAAATGATCCTTGCCCATAAAATGAAAAGAAACGGTTCTTACATAGTTAACTTACAAGTGTCACAAATTTTCATTAAAACTGTTATAAACTAGACTTTTTTGCATACACTGGGCAATGGCCATATCAATAAAACTCATTTTATACAAACAGCTAAATTTGAAGGCAATAAAATTAATGGAATTAACGGAAAATCAAGTAATCGCATTTTCTATTAAGCGTTACATAGGAGAAAAGGGACAGAGATAAAATAGTGGTATCAACCATCACTTACAATGCAGTAGTACTTCCAGAAGCATTTTATTTTTTGTAATCCTCATAAACCACTAATGTTGCTTATTTGGGGGTAAAGGTTGAAACAAATATACAGCCAGCCTTTCCTAGTGATGTTTATTTGGTGTTAAGGCTGACACTAGAATTCAAACAGAATTCCACATGTAGACAGACTTGTTATTTTGTTAGTTCCAATGCATACTTTGTCTGACTAAAATACATGCAGTGACRCTTTTTGAAAGTGTTTGACTTGCAAATCTAAATTTCTGTGGTGGAAAATTTAGCAGCTTGAAAAGATCCCTAAGTCTTTTCATACTCARCCTCATGCTCGCAAAGCCCATGTTCTACTGGGGTAAAATGCAACAAGCCAGCATGKTGAGGGTGAGGGTGAGCAGAGGAAGCAAAGGGCTCCTCTTCGCTTCAGCAAGTGTTTTCTCCAGAACCCCGACAGGTTCTGCAARACAAAGAGTTTGAAGATGGATCATGGTGACAGCCTTCCTGATCCTTTTCTCCTCTGGCTCATTCTTTACTTATCCTCAGTGTTTTATTAAATGATGCCTTCTTGCTGACAGTCCAATTTCCAGGGCAATTCTGTAGCTGCAGAATTTTTTGCAGGCTCTTTGCATGTCCCTGACTGCAGAAAGTGCACGAATACTGGTTTGTCTGGTGCTTTTTACAAGTTGGTATGCATTGGACGGAGCGGTGCGAGGGAGCACAGGGTGCAGCTACGTGTGCCGTTAGGCCACCCGTTTCTGGATCTGTCCCTTCAGCCGCTTGCCCAAGCACTACATTTTGCACTCCTTATGTCCCTCCGTACACACACACAGGCACCCTAAATACCCTCCGCAATCCTAGCATTTTTAAATTTATGTGAATATACTCATACTGACAATTTTTCTCTGATATTGACATTTCAACCACATTTACCAGAAATTTGTCTTGGCATGATTTTGGCATAGTCATGATAGCACAATGTTACCACAACAGCACAAAGTTCTAACGGCACAACAAGGAACTGTAGAGAAATCACTTTGTTATTCTATGTTATACAGGAACTTTTTTAATCCAGGACTGGGATTTAGTCTTGAAATGTTAATGGTGTATTCCCTCCTCGCTGCACTGGAAATGACCTTGTGTTAGTTCTGTTGGCTCGTTCTAACTTTTTGCCATAACCTCAGTAATGTTATATGTGCTCCGTAGTTTGCATTCTTATTGCCATGAGCTAGTTGTTGGGATGCTACTGGGTGAGAAATTAGGATTAAACTCAATGCAGTCTAAAGCTAATGAGATTCTAAACACTAAGAACACAATGATTTTTCTGTTAATAATGAAAAAAGAATTCAGATCACCTTTTTATTTTCTGTTCTATTTAGATGACTCRGAGTTTTGTATCAAAAAATCTTCCAAACTGTTGGCTCTAATTTTTACCTAGAGTAGTATCACGGAAATTTCAGTTCTTTGAAATAATCTCATGTAAAATCTAACTGAATAACATAGTTCAGTCATTTTTTACTCTGATAGTCCTGGCTAACTTGCAATATCATGATCATAAGAGATTTCTTAAAATGTGTATATATTTGAAGTTTATGTAATATTTAAATACAACTTGGTTTCTAAGTAAGGAATGAGAATAAAATTTCAACTATTTTTTCTATTCATAAATCCACACTTTGTAAGTAATATTTAAAATATAGATTACAGTACCACAGAGCATTTCAGAGAAATTGACTTTTATGCACTACAAGCTAGAAGTTCCTCTGGCCTGTCAGCTTTAGGTTTCTTTTGCGTTTTAAGATTACTTTTACAAGCCGATATGTACCCCAGAACTAAAAAAATTCCCTGAGGAAAAAGTTGTTGATCTGATTAACTATTGTAAGACACTTTTGGCATAAATTTGTCTTTGAGATGCTGTTTACTTTATCAAGGTTTACATGTACAAATGCAACTACTTACTGTATCATACACCTTTGAATATTGCATTTTTTCAGTAATAAACTTGGATATCTTTGAAAGAGACTTTGAGCTTCATTATTCCRAATAGTCAAAGTTAATTAAAGAAAAAAATCGTACACTTGAAAAGTGCCTTCCAACCATAGTATTGTAAGGAAGTTATTTAAGGGTTAAACTTGGCTCGGACACTTGTTAACTTTTAACAATTAAATACTCAACTTACTGTGGTCTCAAGGCACACATAGACTCACTTTTCAAATTTTCAATCATTTATGGGCTACTGCTTTCACTAGTGACTAACAATTTCTTAAATTCAAGATCTTGTTTTAGAATTTACATGTTCCTAGTTTCCTAATCTCATTTTTTCAACTCAAGTGCACAGGCCGGCTCTTCTCTGGAAGGATCAATGGCTCAGGACGCAAAGCAAACGAGAAGATAAAATGATAACTGTAAATGACACGGGCCTCAATATTTAATCAGAATGGTAATTCTTCTGAATTCCAGGTTTGCTAGGCCACATCCTTAAATCTTGGTAGAAGACTGAATAATGAACTACTGATTAACGATTTTAGCCGTCATACGTAAGTCCACGTGTTGGACTTAGTAAAACCTTGTGCAATGCCTGGCTCCTTCACAAATACAGAAAACGCTTGGGCTCGATGAGCAGCTTTAGTTGAAACAAAACTAGTCCAGAAATACGAAGTTAAAGAGAAATTCTTCAGGATATTTTCTCAAAGAYATTTTGAGAGAATGCAATTCTAGCCAACCTAACTCACTTTTTTTTTTTTGACATTAAATGGACAAATTAAGATTCTCTTTTGTGGCAAAGGACTTGGAAAGATACTAAGTCTGTAGTGAATCCAATGTAAAGGTGTTGCTAAACTTGTGAAAAAATACTGAAAAATGCAAACTATGCATGTTCCAGCATGCAGAGCATAAGAATACCGCAATGAGTAAGTGTCTCAAGAAATATTCAGAGCAGACTCGGTCGTTTTCACAGTTAGATGTCTCTGAATCAGATATCCTCCAACTACCAGTAGAGAGGTTTTTTTCATCCAACATCTAACTATGTAGCTTCACATTGGTGTTTTGAACCACTTTCACTCTGGAATTATTTTACAACCTTAAGCACGATAGTTAGGCTCTCTTAATATAACCTAAGCGATAATGCGTGTGGTCATGAGATATCAATGATACAGTAGTATTTACTGAGTTTCTATCTCTGCCTTGATATCCATATCAAGTATGGAAGCCTGACCAGAAAGCCTGCCATGTGAGACAACAGGCTGCCAGCCAGACTCAGCTGTAAGCTTTTATGAGATTATAGAAGTGGTGTAAAAGGGATTTAACACAAATATTGACTTAACTCTCAGTTTGTTGACAAACTGTCCCGTGCAAGCAAGGCAGTGTCATTTACAGACTGCTATTTCTGTTCTCTGATTGAATATCCTGGGACCGTTCCCAGAGGTAAGGCACGAACACAGACAGGGGAAGTAACTTCAAGGACCAGGTTGACCTAGATCTGCATGATAAAGATGGTCCTGATAAAGCAAAAGCAACAGCTCGGTTCTTCAGAGCAATATGAGCTAAATATCAGCTGGGTCCATAACTGTCTTGAGTCACCTTTGATATTTTCATTCAGTCGGTTTCATTCAGTTGTGAGTTTTGTTCAAAAACAAATACGTTCATCCAAAAAACTACATCCAGAAGTTTATCACGGTGAGAGGTGGTCTATTGAGTTTGACTTACATCAGGCAAATTTTAGAGGAAATGTGTTTCACTGAAACAGAGCACTTAGTGGACTAGGTACCTTCTTCCAAGACATTTTACCAGACAGATTATTTTGCCTAATCACGTGCCCTTTCCAAAATTCAGCACGGATTATCAATTAGGAGGCATCATCATCAAATGTCGTTTTATTTTCTTTATTGCATAAAGGTAGTAGGTGGATCTTTTCGAGCTGAAAGGATGTCTTTCCAAGACTAACATGGATAAAGAACTATCCTGAATTCAAAGTAAAATTTGTTACTCTCTCCTATAGCTTTTACAATGAGACATTATAAGGAAATCTCAGTTCCACAGAGGAAGCAAACACGATTAACTCAGTCACTAAAAGACCAGTCTGGTCTATACAACGTTCCTGTGAGGAGGCTTTTTGTGATACCTAAGAATAGGCAGAGACTAGCTCCGCCTGACCTCCCTCCTCTCCCCGGGGCTCCCTCCGTCAGAGGGCAGGTCGCCGTCTCACCTTAGTGAGAGACCTCAGAAACTTCTCCAAAGTCTTGCTTTATCTCAAGTTCACCTTTGCATGTTTCCCTTCAACGGCTAGTTACTGAACAGAGTATGTGATAGAGACGTGTTGCGGCTACTTCCGAGCAGGAGCTTCCCAGATTCATGAAACATTTCTTCTGAAATAGCGGTGCTTCCAAAACCCCCTTGTCTGATGATTTCCCAGGTCTGTTATGAAATTCATAAATAAAAATCTGGCCTTTATTGCTATAGAGAGCAATTGTTCCCTCTTGGTCATCTACAAGCTGGTAAATGYGATAAAAAGAGCTCTTCATTTCTGAAGCTGGAGAAATAAAGTTTGATTAAATGTCCCTTGTCCCTCAGCTTCTAGAGGCGAGATTCTCTGCTCATATTAGTATAGGAATTTTCCTCGGGATTGTAACCAGGGAACTGGCGTTTGTTTTCTTTGTTGATATTATTCTTGAAGCTGTCATCTGTTCCAGTTTTATTTGCAATAACTTTAGGCAGATTTTTTTCAAAGTCCACCTGAAAAAAGAAAGAAAACACCCTAGTAGTTTGAAGCCTGTATTCGCTGCTTTTGTTCCTTTGCTTAAAGGGTATCTTGTTGCGTTTTAACATTTTGACGTCCCTTCTTATAAATCTGAGGAGTTCCTTCACTACATGAAATCACTCTCAGACCCACAAACAGGGACGGTTTAGTGTGTGTCCCCTCCATACACAACTACTGATTTTCTCATTCCCCTGGGGAAAGTCTTTGGCAAAAGCAACAAAAACAATTTCTCAAACTCCTCTGTTCATGTAAAAGTCTTGAAATATGCCCTCGGTGCATGCCCAATCACTTAAGTTTAGTTTTTCATTTGCAGATTTATCTACATTTTAGTGGATTGTTTTTTTGTCTGGCCTACCCTTGCCTCAGTGGTTTCACACTGCAACTACTTGATTAATGTTGTTATTCTACATTGTAAGCAAACACAAGGGGATAAATGCATATGTGATTTTTTTTTTTTTTTTTTACTGCTTTTATTGAGGTGATTCCTTTTTTTTCCAGAAAAGTTCAAGATGAAGTCTGTGTTGAGCACCTAAAAGCCAAGTGAAACAGCTGAAGCAAATCTAGAGCCACAGCTGCTCTCCAAATTAGATCGTTAACTTTAATGTCAAATTTAATGCAAGCTGGGTGGAAGGACAGCTTCTACGTTATCACCTAATACTGTGAGCCTTGCAGTTGAAAGATTACTTTCAAGATTTAAAGGTACCTGTAGAGTACTCGAAAGGAGCTGAAAACATACATACTGCTTTATGTCCCTTTTACAAACCTAGCACATTCTGTTAAGATGGAGCAAYGTTGTTTCTCTGCACACCCTTAACAACAGTGCAAGAAAATGAGGTGCTCATTCTTTATGGCTTGTTAACGAGCTACGAAGCCCTGAGACACCTGGGGAAAAGCTGGTCCTGTTTCTGGGGAGGAGGTGGTGGGCAGGAGCAGCCCAGGTGCTGGTGGTTGCAGCTCTGCCTGATGGGCCGGCAGCGTCTGCCCTGGAGGGGAGAAGCCCTGGAGGGTCTGAAGGTGGGGATGGCAGCAGTAGGAGAGCTTCGTGGACGGGTGAGTGCTAAAGTCTTTCTCTATGTGCTCGGTGGGAGGAAGCAGTAGCTCGGTGAACTCCTCTCTGGGGTGTAAAGTGCGGTTTTGTCCCCGCTCGGCTGCCGGAGCGGGGAGGGCAGGGAGAGGGAGGTCGGCCCCTGTTTCACGGGCTGCTGGCCGTCCCGAGGGCTGTTTGTCTCCAGAGACCCTGAGTGCCCGTGTGCTGCGTAAACAGGGAAAATAGGTAACTTATTACTGACTAACGCTGAGTAGGAGGGTTTGGCTGATCTCATTTCCAGTCTGCGGTGCCTACGCAGTATCCCTTTCATAACTTTAAAAAGCGATTGCTGAAAGCTAGTCTGCTCTCTGCGCGGCACGTGCCCTCACAGACGTACGTCCACGTACGCCCACCGCTCCCAGGCCACGGCGGGGCTGAGCCTATGGGTTCGGGTACTCACCTCCTGGCTGTCGTGCCGCACGCCGCACCAGAGGAAAGCTTTGAGTCTTTCGGACCAGAAGCAAAACAGGTTGCAGACTGGCTTAATTAACACTGGTGGGATATCTTCTCCTTTACTAGGTCCTGAAAGGAGAAAATAACGATACCTAAGTCTATGGAAAGCTAGGTGTGAGCCTTGGGAGCCTCAGAGCATGAGGTGGGGGGAGCGGGATCGGAGCCCACTGCCCTCTCCTGAGTCTGCGTCTCACGAGCCACTTGCTGGACTTTTTGAAAGCTCTTTTAACAACTGAGCCAGATTCTTGCGCAAAAGCATTTTTATAGAGAGAGATATATTGAACACCAACCTGTTATAAAGCTTATCAACAGCCCTGCGATGGCACAGCCTAGACAGCCGATGGCACTGAAGTACAGGTAGGACAGGGAGTACCAGGTATCTGCCAGCAAAGGCCTGTGAAGAGGTGACAAAAGGGAAAGAAGCAGCTAGTGATGACCAATGGGTTTATATCGTCTCTTGACTGGGCCAGCAAAATACAGCTCACGCTGCAGTCGGCGTATGGTCGGCAGTGGTCCGTGCTCCCAGCCCGCTCGGCGGTTACCGGCTGCACCCCAGACGCACGCTGCAGGCTCGGGCTGCGCGCTGTGCCAGAACGCAGGCTTAAGTGGTAACGGTAGGGAAAATACCTGTCTGGAGCCGCCGTGGGAGCCACTGTCGTCAGCGCCTCGGTGCCGTTAGCCAGCGTGCAGTTGAGAGTCGACAGTTGCAGAGGAATGGACTTTGTCGGTGGTGCAGGGTAAATGAAAGAGCCAGTACCAGCCCAAAAAGCTAAGGTGATCCCAGCTAAGAGGCCGCCGACAGCACCCTTGGAAGGTATAGAAAGTTACTGTTAAAGGTGATGCATGGGAAGTGCTTCTCTGCGAACGTGAATTAGGCAGGAGTAGGTGATGACTGGTTACGGTCTCTGTCAGTGTAAATCAATTCTGTTCTCTCTCGACCAAGGTATAAAACACGGTGATTTATTGCCCTCTAGGAATAAGAGTTGAAGCAAAACTGTAATGATCAAAACTGCAATACAGAGTTTAGTTTTACTTCTGGGTAAACGTGATGGGACCGCTCATGGGGCAATATGAAATGAGCTCATATTGTGTTTTGCCTGAGTTAGCAAAGGCAGAGCAATTGAAATTATTCTGTGCGTCCCAAGGTGAATATAGGCTGGGGCGAGTATTGAATATTTTTTTTTTTCTTTTTAATGAAAGAGAAGAAACTCAGAAATAAAAATAATTTTAAAAAACCCCTCATGTAGATCTAATCACCGATTATTCCACAGTTGGGTAGAGTTAAATTCAAACAGGATCAATTCAGACAGTGAAAAGGGACCTCTAAACAGATCTTGGACTCCTCAGGCTCTAAATCTGGAAAGCAGCCCAGAGACTAAATCTAAAAAACCCAAACAATTTTCAAGATGGCGTTTTAACCAAATAACACCAAGAGATTTTCTTTTAGATAAGGATTTCTCCCCCCCCCCTTACCTTCCAGTTAGCACAAGGAAACACAATTCCCAGGGTAAATAATCCCAGCATGGGCCCCCCACACATCCCGTGGATGGAGAGGGAAGCCTGTGGATGCAGAGAAGAAGAGACAGGAGCTTAGTGCTGCAGCAGCTGGAGGGAGCGTGCGCAGTTCTGGTTTCGGTCTGTAATTTTCAGTGGGAAACGGTGGGGGAGAAGGGACCAACAGTGATTTCAGTGCACAATTAAAGAAAGAATCACAGTCAGTATTGTTTCCCAGCAGTGAGTAAATAGTGAAGGAGTTGAGGGGTTTATGGTTTGGGGTTGSGTTTTTTTTTTTCCTAGTTATTCCTCTCAGCAGAGTGTCCACAGAAATTGTTCAGGTAATCTAGCAGTCCCCAGGGATATCAGCATTATTCAGTTCATTGCATTTCTGTTCATTCATGTTCAGTTCACTGCATTTCTGAAGGACAAGATACCTGCACAACTCCTCCCAGCAGCGATGCTGCTGCAGCCATTGAAGTGCACAGGACGCCATATAATATACCTGGAAAAGATCAGGCAGCRAGGTTGTCAGTGCTGGTTAATAGCGTGGACAATTTCTAATTCATCTAGTGTCCGAAGTGACCAGGCAGCATGGAGGAATTTGCACTTTGGGCTTTGATGTTTAAAGCGGACCATTAAGCACCCAGCAGCATCTTGCGTGAAGTCTTGCTGGGTTTTTGGTTGGTTGGTTTTTCTTATGAAGCAGAACTTAGCCATGAAATTAATTTAGAAGTTACGCCTCGTGTAGAAATGTTTCTGTTGCCTTTAAATGACGCTTTTAAAATACTCTAATGAATGGATTGAGCAATGATAAACAACATGGCTTTCTTCCTTTGACACCAGTTTTAACTTTGTGGTAGACAAAACTCTGTATGTAGTAGTCTTGAGGAAAGCCAGCCAAAACTCATCTTCTGTGCTAGCACACCTTGGTTTCAGAGGTAAGAATCATCTTTCTAGGTCCTGAGCACAAAAATTAAGTAGTAAGTGGCAAAGCAGGAACAGAGAAGGTTGGAGACAGTTACAGGGTCGGAGAAAGTATTGGTTTGGCTCTTCTGTGATCTTTGCCAACATCAACAAATGGTTATGATATTATTGTAATACTTATAAAAGGGTTATGATATTACTGCAATACTTGTTAAAAGTATCTTAAAAATTCAAAGCACTCTGGACGCTTGACATTTTGACGGTCTGTTTTTCATTTGTCTTTTTTACAGTTTTATTTTTCTCTGAAAAACTGAACGACCCGCTTATGCGATACTCTAATTTTGAATAGAAATGTCTTACTGTACTACTATAAAATAATAATATTTAGTAGTACTACTATAGAGTAATGTGGTAATAACTACATTGATATTCTTTCTGTATTGTAAAGAAGATCCCAGAGYGTTCCCCAGTATTTTCAGTAGATAAAACTTTTCAAAGGATTTTGAGTAGTGCACCATATAGTGCACATGCTTAATTTTACTGAAGCATCATCCTGACGTTCATCCTGAGAGTTTATAAAGGGTTATGCTCCTGTGGAGGTTTCCAAAGCACAAATGTGTTTCTGAAGTAGTGTTTCTAGACAGCGCTCTTCACTACTTACAGAACTGCTCTCGGAGTCAGTTGAGAGTCTGCCCTATTTTCTCCTGTAATAATAGCAGCTGGGGGGATGGACACCTTTGCCGTTAAACAAATGGATCCCATCTGGGTACCTACATAAGCCTTTGCTGATCCATGTGCTCATCTTCTCGGAGAGGTTTGGGAAACATTTCTTGACCAAGTCTTCAAAGGTAACAGTTGCTAAAGCGTTGATGCTGGCAGCTACTGTGCTGTAGAAATGGAGAAGAATGTTAAGTAAATAGGAAGCAATATAATCTGAAATTAAGTGGTAGTTATGGAGAAATGCTGCCTCTTGTTCAGCATTAATACTGTAAAATGTACAGTTCTTGAAGAGTATTTTTCACAAACGCTGCTGATGCTGGTGAGGTTTCTGTCCCTTCTGCGATTGCTAGGGGCCCTGCTTCATGCTGGCACAGAACAAGACAGAAACTCCTCCTGATTGACCCTTCAGTTTACCAAGCTACAAAGACCTTCAAAATATAGACATGTTCCAGAATAAAGATATTACTCCCTTACAAGTCAAAGGATGTGCAGTGACCACTAGCGATACCCTGTTCCTCCACAAAATGCCTGTTCTGTTTTCTCTCATAACTGAAAAATACACACTAGGAATAGCCTGACTCTTTTAGCTAGGTGAGTTAACCCGTATTTGGTGAATACGATCTCTGTGAATTTGTTGTGACGATATGGCAGCGTCAATACCTACAGTACAGTATCTGGTACACGGTGCCCTTAACTGTGT
This sequence comes from Phoebastria nigripes, assembly GCA_035582835.1. Lineage (NCBI taxonomy): Eukaryota > Metazoa > Chordata > Aves > Procellariiformes > Diomedeidae > Phoebastria > Phoebastria nigripes. The sequence continues at coordinate 2,567,970 of JAYKAV010003199.1, forward strand.
TCTCTTAGTCTCCTGCCAGGAGCAGCCAGTGCCTTTTATGCGTTTTTTTTGTTGTTGTTGTTGTTTGGGGTTGGTTTCCCCCCCCCCCCCCTTTTTTTTCCTGTTTTGATAGCGCGCTCTTGCTTTTTCTACAGATAAGAGTATTTAGAAACAGCCTGTTGGAGACTGACTCTATGGTATTTGAATAATGTCACTGTGAACTTGAATCTTCTCTCTTTCTAATGTCCTATGAAGTATTGATGTTTGGCCTGTAGAGGGTAGAAACTACAACAACGTGCAGCACCCCCCTGAAGAACACACAGTTTCTAAAACTTCTCTATGCAGACATCTGTTTCCTAGTCTAAGTCTGTTTCATGTGCAGACAGACTTGCTGAAAAGCTCTCTATCCCTAACTGTGATATTGTGGCGGTCGGGTTGAGTAAAGCCAATTTCACCATGAGCAGCTCCAAAGGTATTTCAGGAAGCTGAGCATTTTTACAGAGAGAACTGGTGTTTCCTCAGTTTTTGTACTCTTTTGACTGTGTTGATAATGTCATTCTAAAATGTATTTAGGATAAAAAGATATTGGAGAAGTGGAGCTGGACTTCGGCATAAATATCTTGTAACTCGACAAAGCACTACTGCTTCTTCCTAGAAGATGCTAAGAAAAACACCTGGGCTTTTCTTAGGGTTTCATGGTTTGACGTCGTTCTGGGTCCTCAAGAAATCAATGGTACGCAGCTAAAATGTCATTTCAGATTCACAGACCTTAGCGTTCCACTGAATGCACAGGCGACAAACAGTCCTGGGACTCCTGGCATCGAAGAAAAAATGTCCATAACAAAATATGGCATGAGCTGGGGTAGAAGGAGCACAAGAGCAACACAAGCAGTTAGTTAAGATTTTCCTCGGTAATGGAAGAGAAGTAGCTGCATCTGAGCATGTTGCTAAATTCTGGTTTTGTTCCAGCTAACAAGGGGTGTCAGATTTTGAGTGAAGGGGATGTCGTTTGTCAGAAGCGGTCAATCAGACCAGATACATTCTGAATAGATACATTCTGACCCCGATTCGGCAACCACCTTAGTGCCTGGGYGCTGAAAGGACATAAGGCATCCCACAAAACTTAAACTGACTCTATACATGCTACGTCTCGGCCCAAAGCAGCTCCTAATTATAATAATGGGTATCTGTACCTGATCAGGTGCTGAAATGAAATCAGCAGTCCAAGGGTCACAACTCTTATAATGAGAGTACATCACCAAACCACAAAATACTGCACACACCAGGACTATCCAAAGTCCCAACAAATTCAGGTAAAGTGCCCTAGAACAAAGGAGAGGAACTCTATTTAATACAAGGTAAATACAGAAAAGCTGTTACAAGTTAGTTATTTCTAACTTGTTAGAGAGACACCCTAATCAAAGCTAGCTCTGTAATCTCTTAAAGGCATCACCAGGATAAGAAATTGTGTGTAATACTGATTTTAAAAAACATGAAAAAATACAGCCTCTTTATACTCTAGGGCAAGGTTCTAGGTAACTCTGTACTGCTGGAAGAGACCGATCGAAGACCAGTAACTGGTAGGCAGAACAGGCTGCACCGAGCACTGGGTCTGTCCCTCCTGTCCCCTGTAAGAGCAGATTTTTGTCGGGAGGTGTTGTTGCTGTTCTCCCTTTAAGCCACGCAGAGTATTATTTTGCGTGGATTCTGTCGTGGTTGCAATGCCGCCACTGCAGAGTAACACCCTTGGGTTTTTTTCACTAGTCCATGAAATGGAGGTGGGTGACAGCATCTGCTGGGGAGGTTGTGTGGCTGCAGTTCAGTAATCCTGTAGTTCCTGAGAGCTGCCAGGTTTCATAGAGCCTGCATCGTGTTTGGGCGTCACTGTACACAAGGTCTCTTGCTAGGGCCAGTTCAGAGCTGTGCTTCTGGGACCCAAAGGTCTTTCAGGACTTGTTACTAGGGGTGTTCCCACTGTTGTGACTTCCAAACATTTTCAGAGACTGAATTTCAACAGGGTAAATCCATGTAATCCATCATGACCTTAAGAAAAATGAGTATGAATGCAGCTAGCAAAAAAGCTAACTGTTTGAAGAAGGAAAAAATTACCACCTTTATGCTTTAGCCAAGTGGGCAAGCAAGTAGCACTAGGTGTATGAAAAAAATCTGGTTGTTTAGTAAAACATGTGTCTAGCTATGCACATGCTAATGCTGAACTTGAGGAGGGTAGCAGACTGGAGACCTGTATGTCTATATTGTGAAGTTTCACTTGGTTCTTTGCCATTGATTCTAATTATTCTTATATTTTAGAATTTTAACAACTTATTTTATTTAGATCATGCCGTGTACTATAGTGCCCCATTAAATCAATAGCCACTTTAAATAAAATACAACATAAACACAATTCCAATAAATGCATTTTTCCAATAAAGCTGTAGATAGCACAACTTCTGTGTGGGCATCTTTTCCATACTCTGCTTCTGAGGATTAATTTGGCAGCCTGACCCCAAGTTAATAAACTGCAAGAGTTAGATAGCTACCCCTTTTTCTTTCTTGATTTGTTTATGTCAGTTAGGGCCAGAAGAAGTAAGACTGTCAGCTCAAATCAGCTTACTGCCACCCAATGGGATCCCAATATTTGTTTAACATAACTGACAAACTTAGTATAATTCCACATTGGTATTTTTGATTGCTAGAATAGGTTAATGACAGGTAACTTACAGTTTAGCGTGCTTTTCTGATTTGCATGAAATGCATCTCTGTATTGTGGACTGATTAACTCCGTAGATGCCCAGCCATGTAAATGTTCCCCCAATAACAATTGTCCAAAAGGTATGTCGTCTCAAAGGATCTACATCAAAGCTAGAAGAGAGAAAGAAGCGATTCAGTTCACTTATTTAAACACACATTTATTTAGCAAGAGGAAGGTGATTATTCAGATCTATCTGGTATGTCCTGCCCTCTGAATCACAAGTGCTGCATTGGTAATACTGTTTTCCAGCACAGACAAGATCTAATGTGTTTAGGTTTGGAAGTTTTTTTACTCTTCTGTTGGAACACATTACTATCAAGTCAGGATAAACATATATCATGCAGACTCAGCCAGAGGACCAATTAATTGAGATAAATCACATTTATAAGGCTTATGATGCTCAGATTTCAGATCTGTGTCATATTGCAGCAACAGACCTGCAAGCCATCCTGCCTGGGACCCAGTCCTCTGCAGGGAACAAAGCCACTTACTAAACTGTAAAAATCCTCCAAACTCTTAGTCAGATCACCATGATGTGTTATTTCCGTTACAAGAAATTGCTTCAGCTGCAGTGTTATCTTTTTTTTAACAATGAAATTTCATTAGTCTGTAATTCTAACCAGTACAAGTACATCTTTCTGTCTTGCATCTGTCGTCTTTGCAATTCTACTAATCTTGATAGGTGTAGCAGATAACATTTGACCTTGCTGTTAGATTCTGTCAGTGACTTGCCTTGATCAATGAACTTTTCAGTCAATGCCACAAACAGCCAAAGGAAGGTCAGTTTACCATCCCAGTGGACTGGTGCACCGTTGCTAGCTGCTGTGGTGAGTGTACTTAAAACGAACTRCCAGTTTTATGAAGAGAAAATTAAAGATAAATGCAATCGGAAGGAATAATTGGGCTGCGTTTGTAGCCACAGAAAGAAAAATGGCAAAGCTCCCTTTGAGTTCAGCAGGGCTTTGATTTCTTCAAAGAGGGTAACAGAARGAGGAGTTAAACTCTCCTGGAAGGTCAACTGCGTTCCCAAGAACTGAAGAACTAGGGAATAGACTTCTCTGAGTTACCGAGGTTGTTCACCGGTAGTATAATAACAAGTCTGAGTATTTTTGGCATAGTGAGGGTAGGGTTTCTAAGCATTAAATGTACAAAAAGAAAAKTTTTGCACCATTTGTTTCTTACTCAAATATGTTTAGTCGTGAACCTTCATAGGCATCTTCCCACACCTTGGTCGATCCACCGTTCAGAGTAGTTCCTCGAATCAAAACCGTCACGAAGCCAACCACCATGACAGTCATTTGAAATGCATCTGTCCAGACAACAGCTTTTAATCCTCCCTAAAACAAACAGAAATTGTATGCTCTCGTCTTCTTTCCTGTTGTTCAAGTACAGCAAAAGGTAGAAAGACCCCCTATTTCAGGAGCTCATGAGCTGTATGTATAGCATCTAGCAAATCAGGACTCTTCTTAAGCTTTGTATTCTCCCATGAAGGYTGTATGTTTGCAGGTCATAAAATGACACAGAGCCTAAACGGTTTGTCCACAGTCATATGAGAATATTTGGCCTCCAGTTAAATGCTTTTTTTCTGCCTCCTTTACGTGCACTTGAAGAATGTATCGTGGTGTGGAACAAAAGCTCAGGGAGTACAAGCTGGCCTGTGTTTGTAGTTCCCACAGCGCTCTGTACAATTCTCAGAGCCCAGAGGTCCACAATTAGCCTAACACAAAAAGATAGCTCCAGAAAATTTGCAGTTCAGCTTTCTTCCACAGCTATTTTCATGTTTGATCAAATCTGTGCTAGAGCAACATAATAAGTGTTTTCAACAAGGGTSGACTGAAATATTGCAAAAATTCATTAGGGGTAATGAGAACAGAAATCAGGTTGTCCCCTGAGCCCCAGGGCTCTGCCGCTTCCACTGCAATGTTTATCTTTTTTGTAATCCGGAGTCTCATGTTGCTTCCACTCAGAAGCGACCTGTTGGTCGTCCTTCCTAGGCTTTATCACTCTGTTCTTGATCTGGGGTGACACCAGAGGCACGTTTTTCATTACAATGTTTTTCAGTCTATAACTTGTAAAAGATAAGAATCATAATCTTCTCAAAAGATTTCGTATGGCAGGGGAAGGTTATCGCCTCCTTATCTGCACTCTGTCTCAAGCTGTCTGGTTTAAAGCTTGAGACATACAGCAGAGGATTTGAGAGGAAATATTTTTTTCTCCAAATAGACTTACTTGCACCACAGAGTCTAAAAGAAATTTATCTCTATGTTCTCCTACTCTAAACTTCAGTCACTTGGACTGTATTTAGAAGCTGCCCTTCTGCGATAGCCTGTCATGTATAAAGGATGGTTGAACCAACAATCTGTGTTGCAGCTGTTCGGTTATGCCTGTTACGTACCAGAGTGCAATAGAAAGTGCAGACAATTCCTGTTGCAATTACAGAGCCCCAGAGATCAAATCCAGTGACTGTGAAACCAAAGAAAACCAAATGGTTAGCGAAAYTGGGGGTAGGTCATCTGGATGGTAACAGAAAAGCTATGATCCTTTAGCCTTAGAAGGATGGGAGTAATTATTAATTTTAATCTTTTGTGTCTATTAGGAGCTTTGCTGGATTGTTCAGGTTTCTTAACACTACTGGATACTCTTTTGCATTGTTGTTTTCTTGCAAATTGGATTTAACTAACTTTCAAGTGTGCAAAAGTAATACATAAGAAGAATTGCACAAAGCAAAAACATCATTCCTATGGGACACAGCTTTATAAGCAATGCTCTCCTTCTGTTCTTAGTCCAGAATTTTCTCTTGAGAAATCAAGTTCTTCAGAGATTTCCAAAGAATCCTAAGGAAAAAACCCAACCCCAAACTAAGTTCCATTCCCTGCAACTAGGAACAGATTGACGCTAAAATGTGCTGCATTAAAACCATTTTGCATGTTCACTTCATAAAGTTACTTTATACAAGATGTACAAACTTTGGTTTGGCATATATTGAATTCTCTCCCACCAGGCATAGTTTGTGAGGACAAATCTATTTGTAAAGGTTCTCTTATTAGCAAAGTCGGTATGGCCTAATAACGAATGTGAACCGTCACATAAAATTCAGGTGAGCTCCAGAGGAAGGAAGCTCAGCACTGTGTGAGAGGTGGGATTGGACAAACTGGATGCAACTCGGATGACAAACAATGAAAAGAGCCTCCCAATCTCTTCCCAATCAATTTTGGTGAAATCAGGAGTTGGGCCATGGTGATTCCTTATGCCCTATGGCAGTAAAATTACTAATCCCATCTATCACRATGGGTGCTGTATGCCTGGTTTGCAAAGATTAATGGAAGAAGCGTGCGGACAGCAGCACAGCATTCAGCTCCAGCTACAGGGAATGGAGTTATGCCCATGGGAACCTGAACACGGGAGGCAGGGAAGGGGAGAATCAAAGTGCAGAATACGGTCTTGGATCGACAGCTTGTACTGTGAACTTTGTCAGGATGTTGAGAAATTGTTCGTTGCTAACCTCTTCGGGTGGTTACTGAGTGCAAAGGAGAGCAGAACAGCAAACGTGGGGCTCCTGCTAATGTACCGGTGTGAGAGAGAGATCTGGGGAGTCAGAAACGTAGAGCTACGAGGTGCAGGCAAAAACCTTCTTAGAAAACTTCTGAGGGATTTTTTTTTTAGACTTATCTACTTTCCTCACTTCATTTATTCTAATTGTCTTGTGGTGTGGGTATTTGGGGTAGCCATGTAGCGCGGCATGGGAACTCACCTTGGTTGAGTGCCAGTGATGGAGCATAAACCACTATTCCCGTGTAAAGGATCTGAAGGAGAAAAAGTTCATGGAAAGAAAACCAAACATGTATGTGAATGCTCAGTGGTAAGGCTTCTGTTTAGAGTGGGGCTCAGAGCAAAATACCAGATCTAGAGGTTTCTTTAGATCAGCTTGTATTGTATATGGCTTTCTGTTTCAGCCTTTACAAAATAAAAATCTTTGATTTAATTCTCTTCTGATGGAAGGACCATTATCTGTCTTGGTATTACTTATTTCACCCATTGCTAAGATGACTAGATGACAAAAATATCCTAGTCAAATGGAAAGAGGAGCTCTCGGGAAAACACRAACAGTGAGGCAGAGATAACTTGGATTGGAAATCAAACTTCCCTTGTTCCATTCAATCCCTTTCCAAGTAGCTGACTCAATGCCCTTCATGTGTATGTTCTGACAGAATGAGGGAGAAACAAAGCCTGGAAGTCAATAAGCATTCAAATCTATTGCTAAAGGTTTTGGAATTAATAAAATGGAATTAATGTAGAAAGAAATGGCTGCCAATGTCCCAAAACTTTCCATCGAATACATAACTAATGTAATCTTTTGAGAAACTTGGTGAAGCTTTAAATCAAAGGGCAAAAAAGCTATTTGATGTCTACAATAGTGCCTTGGGCGGCTCCCTAAGTGTTGGGGTTTTTTTTGGTAAAGTAAGTAGGTAAAGTTTAGTAGCAGTAATGAAGTGGTGTTTTGCGGGGTAAGTAAAGCTAGTCTCTGCTCAACCTCTCCATCCAAGAGCCAGGAGTGTTATTTATTTTACCTACACACACAGGGGTGTGGAGTGGCTAGTCAGTGGTTTATGGTGATGCAGAGCAGTATACAAATGTGGAGGCTGCACACGCCAGGCAGCGATTTCTGCCCTGTGGGCTGTTGGGCTTAGTCCCTGGGACCTGGCGCTGGGAGCAGCCCTTGCCACGTGCAGCTGCTTTGCAATGGGACAGCCTCGCCCCGGTGTCGTAAATGGGTAACTGGTGGACTAAACGTACCCAGTACAGCTCGTCTAGCTTCTCAAGACCGACAGAATCCACTCATTTGGAAAGAGAGAGACTTCAAGGGAACATAATGAGACCAAGATTTTGAGAAGCTGTGGGAGTTCAGCACAACATCCAAGTGTCAAAGACAACAAAAATGGCATTTTTAATCCTAAACAGGAGAAAACTAGAAAGTTAGGAAAGTAACCATTCTTTCTTTTTAACATTCACAGTCCAAGTGAAAAAATTAAGGAAAAAAGACTACTTATTAAAACATCTCATTGTAAAAAAATGCACAGTCTGAGAGTAGTCCGTCAAAATAAACGTTGAGTGAAATTAGCATAAACAAAGAGTCAATGTCTTCTTACCGTCTGCAGGATGTAGATCAATGTTGCAGCAAGGCGGACAATCTTGTTAAATCTTAACTCCAAATACTAGGAAAAAGAGGAATCTCGGTAAATTGCACATGTAGCATCTGTGACACAGCTATTAACCTTCTGTTTGCCCTGAATAACAGCTTGCTATGCAAGTAAAATTTCTGGCAACTGGCACTACTACTATGAGTAATGAACAGGAGAGCATGATAGTTATTACACATAGAGATAATTACATTTATGAAATCTTCTCATCAGTAGCATGTACTTGAAGTGCTATGTTGGGTTGCAGTGTTCAAAATCTGCTTTGTATTGGGAATTAACTGAAAGAGCCCAGGGGCTACAAGGAAAAGAAACTTCAACTTCAAATGAAAGTATATTCCAACTATATGAGGAGGAAGCTTGACGTCATCTCTAGGACAAATAGCACAGTTTGACTCCTGTAGTGACAAAAGCGGTGGTGGAGCAAATGGAGAAGCAGCAACATAGAGGCTTTCACGCGCTTGAGCTAAGCTGGCTTTCTCGTGTGCTGTGTCTCAGTCTAAAGCCAAATCTGCACATCATCAACAGGGAGAGGCAAGTGGGGTTCTTATGGACTTCCAGATGGATGTAGAGAGTCATTGCCAATTATCGCACAACTGCAGAGGTGAGCAGATCTCTAGCCCCCAAAGCCCAGATTTTAAGCCTGAGTCACCACCTGGAGTCTCTCTGTAGAGTTGACCAAAAAAATTAAATCTGCGTTGCTAACCCTGCGGCAGCCTCCCACGCAGCTTTGGGTGGGCTGGGTCCCTCCTTGGGCCATAGTCCTGAGCGATCCCCAGCAGACACCAGGCACAGGCTGTTCAAGTTTTCTCTCTTTTCCTTCTTATTAATTTTATGTTCATCTTTCTTGTGTCTCTTGCATAATAAGCCCAGCAGTCTGCCATACAAATAAATAGCTAATTTATGTAACTTGACTTGTTTGTAAAAAATAATTCATGAAGCCAGCAGAGTCACCTTTCCAGCATGCTTGAAGGGACTCTCTGGCTACATTGACACCTTTGGTGRTTCAGATGAGAAAAGTAATTCATTCTCTGATCTTGCATCAAAACCAGTTACTTGTGGCAATGGGAATAAATGGTCAATTTTACTTTTTTCCAACCTGTAACTGAAATATTTCCAAATACCCAGGCAGAGCTGTTTGACCAAAGCCCCTCCTTGGGTTTGGGCTTAGAGAACATGAGCAGCCTTTCTGTTACCAGGAAGCTCCTCGCAAACTAACCCGGCTTTCTTCATCCAATTCTTGCTTAGTTGAAACTGCCCACAAACAGGAGCAACCAGATCTGCAGCAGTTGATTAAAGTGACTAAAAGAAATGCTCAAGAAGTGTCCTATGGGTGTGCAGCTGACAAGGGCTGCACACTCTGCTCCTAGCAATAACATCACAAGGATGATTTACTGATTTACTGATTTATTTTATTTTTTTTTTTACTGCTGAACTGTCATATGAAGAAAATAGTGTGTTCCAGGAGGAATGCCAGGCAGAAACTCTAGAAAATTCAGAGGTCGTTCATTTAATTTTCTAGTGAATTCCTGAATTCATTCTCCAGCCCTGACCTTTTTTTTTTTGAAAGAGACCTGCCATCTTCTTCCTCTTTATCCCTTCCTCCTACCTCAGCTTTTTACATATCAAATAGTCCACTTTTATAGTAAATTGGACCAAATTACCAGATCTAGACCAAGTTTGAGTTGGACACTATTAAGTTTTTTTCCTTAAAGTCTCTCTTTAATACCTGCTTTCTAAACCAGAGCAGAACGGTTACTTGTAAGATCAAAAGCATTTGGGTACACTTTAAAAATTTTCCAGGTGTAACTTAATTTGGTGCTGGTGTGTAAACCCTTATCCTGTCTTTGCTATATATGCATAACAAGAGCTCTGACCCTTAATTTGTGCTTTCAACTTATGCAATATAAATAACTAGTTTGATTTAATGCAACCAGTTACTAAAAATAATTAATGTGTCAATACGCTTGTTCTGTAAAACACTGCAGAAAGTCTTTTGTCAGATTTTTCTCTAGAAATATCTATATACATGATACTGACTTTTATGTTAGAATAGTGCCTTTTTTTATTATTTTTACTTACCTCATAAGTGCTGGTAATGCCAGATCTGTAAAATACAGGTAGAAAAAGTTCGGCAGTAAAAATGATGACAAGCGCATATGAAAGAAAGAACAGAACAAAGGATGCCCCATAGCGATAAACTTCAGAGGGTGTCCCCAGAACGGTGACTGCTGACATGAAACTTGATGTGAGAGAGAAAGCTATTGGTCCACATGTCATCTGCTTACCCCCCACCAAAAATTCCTTTGAAGTTTTCTTTTTCCTCTCTTTAACTGCAAAAAAGACTCCAATGCTAGCACATACTAAAAATAGTGCTGCAAAAACAACGTAGTCCCAAGCCACAAATTTTTTGACTTCTGGAGCTACAAAGTTTGACATAGCACCGGTTGGACAATTGCTGATGGAGGATTCTGGTTTTCTATAGCTGTTGCTCTGAACAGATTAACTCGGTCGACAGCAAAGTTGAAGCTTATCTGCAGCTCATCAATGACAAATAATAAACAGAAAGACTATTCCGCTAGGAGACTTTTTTTTTTAATCCAGTTCACTTCTAAGGAGGAAAAAAAAAAAGCTAAGGATGAGTTAGGAAGGTGCTGAATGCACTTAGACCCTAGGGCTACTGGTGCTTCTGTCAGGCAGGCTGGAGCGGGGGTCTTAGCTGTGAAATCGGTAGTACGCTCCCTTTTTATCTGTGAGGTTTTAATTTAAGGTTAAACATTAGCCTGACACATCGACTTGATCTGACTCTTTTCTAACCTCTCAGCATTTTTAAATAATAAAATGAGAGCAATAAAGAAATAAATAAAGGAGAGAGAATTGAAGGAAAGCTCAGTGTACGGACATATGACCCCACTGGTGAGGTTTTTTTCAGAGGAGCAATTCCTTCATATGGTTAAAAACGAAAACTTGAACATCAACGACAGGGTTCAAAATTGTCCTTTGACGTTCTAAGTGTGCTCCTTGGTAGACTCTCTGGAAGTTAAGGCTGCCTTAAAGAACTGGAGCCTTTAATGGTTAAAAATAGCTGCGGTGCTTTCCCCTCACCTGCCATAGCCCAGCCTTGGTGTGTTTGGGAACCCAGGGGATCTCCGGATGAGCAGAAGTGCTGTTTGTGCTACGCTATGTTTGAGGATGACTTTCAGTTAGAAACTGATTGTTCACTGACCGCTACTAACAGCAATTTTACTGATAGTTTATATGGGTTCGTGTGAGAGGTGGCTTACTTTATTTATCCATGTACAACTTGGTCAGACCTGCAGGACAAGAGGGCCAAAGAGAAGCAGATTAGACAACAGCAATGCTTTTCTTAACTATGTCTTTGGCATAATTTGTTGAATTCAATTAATTAGGTTTTCCTTGTGTTGTTTGTTTGTTTGTTTTAAATAAGTGAATATTCATTTTGTCTCTATCTATGCCATGACAATACGTTTTCCAAAGAAGCAGGCAATGACTTGTCATCCCGAAGGACTGACTTGTACAAAGAGGTAGTGTGGTAGTCGCAGCCCTGAAGGAAGGGTGGAGGGTACGTTTTGGAAACAATCAAGAGATGCAGTAACCTGGGGTAGCCTTTAATAGCAAAAGTCCTTTTCTTCAGCCTTGTCTTGGCTGGGGATGGATCCCCACTTCTCCTTCTTAAGTCATCAGTAAACGGAGATGTTTTTGCTGTGTCGGTTGTACCCAGCAAATTAGCGAGTGTCCAGACCTGAAGCCTTGCCTGTTCCCATCCATCTGCTCAGGAGAAAGAGGAGTACACGTACAGCAACTTTCATTGCTTAGCGTGGAGTCAAAGAAAGTCCAGGACAGCCTATGGCTGGAACTGACTTCTGTCCACATGTGCAGTAGAGATTGTGAAATTTTTGTGGTTGATTTCAGTGAGACCGACTGTGGAAGGGGGATTTGAGTTGCAAATGCAACTGCAGCTATTTCTGCTGCAGAATGTGAGTTAAAAAAAAAATAATTAAAAAAAAAAAAAAAGTAAAGATACTTCTTAAAAGGCACTGCTTCATTTATAGCTGAAATACTTTTAGTTGAAAAAGCGTGAAGTGCACGTTTGTGGGGTATGATCCAGCCCTCTGTGAAAGCCGGGATATCAATTAAAGCCACAGCAGTTGCCATAGCACTTGTTTGTGTGCCGTAACCTGCAGGTAGTGCGATGGAGGCACCAGATGAGAGAGCAGTAAGCCAGCCTGCATTACTGTGGATCAGTCAAAATGAGACAGTATAGTAATGCTCTGTAAATTCTTATCCAACCGCCTCACAGTAATTTGTTTATCTAAGTATACCCCCATCGCTGGTTAATATTTCTCTTTTGTACAGAACAAATGTCTTAAGGTGTGTCCACTCTCAAAAAAGCAGCAACTTTCACTTGCCAGGCATTCCTCTGCTTTTGGGGTATTTTTTTTGCCTTCCCCCCTCCCCCCCCCCCCCTTATAACTGTAAGAACATGGATGTTTTCTGCAAGTTTTAATTCATACCTCCAGAGTCTGATTAATAAATATCTCTGGCAATGGTAAAAGCCATGCCATTACAAYGGTGAGGTTCTAGGGTCAACCATCAACCCAGGCTGGCAGGAGGCTAATTTAATGGGGTATGATGGAGCTAACCAGGCAAACCACATGCGTGCTTCTTCCAATAAACCACAGTTGATCGCTTGCTCAGTCACGATGGCGCTAAGCGAATACACAAAAAGCTGCAAAGAAACAAACTTGAGGCTATTTCCTCTTACAACTTGAGCAGCTGAACTGCACCGTGTAAGTAAGACTGCATCAGTCTTACATTGCTGAGAGGGTGGAGAACTGTTTGTGGGGCCTGGGATAAAAACTAAAAATAAAAAGTAAAAAAAAAAAAAAAATAAAAATCATCTGGGTCAGAAGGTTTAGGTGCTGGTCACGTTACCAGAGAAAGTCTAAGTGGAAGATCCCTGTAACACCCATTCTAGGAAAATAAATGTAGTGTAATATATTATTACTGGCTTGAACACATTTTTAAAATGGTCTGTTTGCCATCAGCAAACACTGCTAATTAGCAGCTGGGCTAACTGCGCTGTCACACAGTGACGAATAAAGCTGCCTGTCAGCTCATGTGGGCCCAGTGTGTAGTAATTTGGGTTGGATTCCAGGAAGCTTTTCCAAACAGCAACGTTCCTATTGGCATACATGGAAGCCTACAGAGATTTTTTTTTTTTTTTTTTTATTCTTTTTAAATTATGAATGGTCTTCCTAGCAGAAGAGTGTTTTTGGATGATAGTATTTTACACAGTAGGAAAAAGCTAATGGGATAATAAACTGGAAATTAAGTTAGAAATGTAAATTTGTATTTTATGCTGTAGGCCTCTGATACATTTTCAGCATAGCTTCATAGTGTTGTTCAGAATAGCCATTTTAGCTAAATCTCACATAGAAAAAAAAATATACCTTAGAAATACAATTTCTGAAGAAGAAATATTCTTTTAAAATAGCATGAAAAGACTTGTTATTCTGTCATGATGATATTCCTTAGCTGGGAATAACTGAAATTTTTATTTCCCCGAAATAATAAAAATAGTTTTATATTTCACTTGTGAAAACTCCTGTGAAATAAAGTTTTAGCTAGGGTAACCCCAGGAAGAAGCTTGATGTCTTGAAGCTTCAATACCCCTTTCAGTATCTGACTGTGAACCAAGAATTGGACAAAAAAATCCAACTTGAGTGAGGGCCTATTTCAGGCTCCATTTTGCCTTCTGAAATAGGTGCTTGAGATAGCAAAGCATTTCTAACGAGCCGCAGGCAGGCTTCCTGCAGTCAGGCAGGAAAACCTGCAATGGATGCTCTTTCCCATGAAATGCTGTACTTTTTTGCTCCTRTTTGGGGGGAATATAAGTCCTTTAAGGGGGAGAGGAGAGACCAGTATGGTTCGAATGAACGGCTATATGTCACTTGCATCTTTCAGTCTGGGATTAGGAAAACAGCAGGCCTTAATTCGGCGTTATATTCACTTGAGGATTYTCCTCCAGCACTTGCCAGATTCACTTGCCTTTTCCTCATCTCCCAAAAAGTGATGCTCTATGTACCACGCTTTGCATATTTGCAAGCAATTCCCTAAGAGAAAGGTAGCAATGGTGAAGCCGCCTCTGCCCGCGGCTCTCCCCGCCGCGGCCCTCCCTGCTACAGCCACCTTGTCCGCCCGCATCCTGAATTTCACACACCCGCAGGGGCCTAAATTAATACATAGTGAAAATCTCTCCCTAATCCAAGCAGTGCGTTTAAGCAGTATAAGCAAATGCATGCTACAGATTTTTTGTCCATAATTGCTACTTGTCTAAACAAATTGCTTAAACTAAATCATTAACCAATAGTAATGATACGCTCTACTTCTCTAGCTCAGTCATATGCATTTCACCTTTACAATCTCTTGATTAAAAGTACTTCAGTTAATGGAAAAGTTATTGGCTCCTTATTATTGAAGAGTTTTAAGTTTGAAATACAATGCAGAACCCTGTGTTTAAGATGGAGGATTACCATGCACTGCCACAAACTAATTGCAAGTGCAGTTAACCCTTTGCTTTATGTGCTTGTCTCATCTCCGTCTTTAAGAGATCCTCCCTTGGGCTTCTCTTCTTCCAAGGGGAGGGGAGAAAAAAAAGAAAGCAAGCCCGCCCAGCACTTTGAAAGCTCAGCAACGTTTCCAGCGCCTTCTCGGTGCGCGCAGGGGCAGCCCTCCCTCCTGCTGTCCCCAATGCCTGCGAAGGGGTGGCTTGTGCCCTGGGGCAGCACAGTGGCCATCCAGCACCCGCCTGGGCTTCTCATCAGCCTGGCAGTGGGGGCTCCCCAAGCCCTRCGGCACCCGTCGCTCTCGCCCATCCTCCCTGGCCGCAGTGACAGCGGAGGCACCGAGCATGGGCAGCATCGGTCCCTCCATCTCCAGGACCAAAGCCTTGCTGGCAGGGGCTGCATCTACCCCCTTGTCCTCCTGCCGTGCCTCAAAGATCGAATTCCTTTCCGGCAAACCGAACTTTCGGATTCAGGAGACTGCTCTGGGTGGGGTTTTTTTGGCACCAGTTCCCTTGGGGCTCTTGAACCTCTCTCAAATGCCAGTCTGGCTCCAAATTGTGAGCTGCCGATGCGGGGCATGGGGGGGTTTGGCCGTTCGGCACAGGCTGCCTGTGTGCGTTGCTGGCACGCRTCAAGCTGGGCTAAGGGCAGCGGAGAGTGCTGGCCATCCCCTTGTGTCCTGTCCCTTAACTTGCCATCACATTTCAGCTGTGCAGTTTTCTTTTCTGCAGCCACATTTTCTCTATTCCCCCACCCCCTCTCTGGTCTCCTTAATAAGTCAGTGAAATTATTTACAACTTTTCACAAAGGGCAGATCTTTAGATTTAGTGCTGTTTTGGCAGGTTGATCCAAGGTCCATCAGGACAGGTCTTGCACATGGAGGTGAACCCCTTGTGRGGGACTATGCAGAACAGCAAGGCAATTTCTTACCAAGGTCAGGGGTTTGGGGACTGAGCTGTGTAGCCCCCCAGGCCTGAATTAGAGGTGTTACGAGTGTGAAGATCCCAGTATGGCAGCACAGTTATCTTGCAGTGGTCAAAAGCTTATCTAAACATTTATTAGATTCTTGCATTTAGACTGATAATACTCAAGCGTTCATTAGATTCTTGCATCACAGGAAACTAATTGAGCCACAATTAGCTCTTCTTAATTATTCTGAATAAAAAAAGTTTTGCTTTAGAGACTCTGATAAAGCATAATGGAAGTTCTCCTGCTATCACCTCAATGACTGCAGCGTCTCATGATAGCTCATGTTTGGATAGTTATAATAACTATGGGGTTTCCTCATCTAGGAAATCAGCAACTTTCAGAGCTTTAATTTGCTGAGTCCTTTTACCTTCTATCCCTATTAGCCTATGATGCCAGTTAGTTATTGATGTAATGATAAGAACAGGTTCAAACTGAGAAATCTGCCAGGTTTTGGTGCCCGTGTGCCATCCCCATGGGATGGTGTCACATTGCATAACCCTTGACAACATTCGTTGGGTGTAAACCGCTCCCTTCAAGGCCACATTTGACCATACACAATGACTAACTTAGAGCTAGCTTTTCAAAAGTGGCTAGCGCTTAAACTTTCTCAGTGTGACGCTTTATAGGTAGATTTTTAAATAGCCAGGGGATATTACTTACAACTGTTCTTCATAGACCTCAATGCTGCTTGCTAATGAATCCTACTGATGACAGGACTTCAAGGCTTTTGAGCAGAGAAAAGGTGACTGGAGAAGAAAATATATAATCCATGAAATCATTGGAAATTTATRAAGTGAAGAATTTTCAAAGAATTATATTTTACCGTTGTGTTTTAAGTTGGCAGCATCCTTTACCCTAGGTTGTGGTAACTGTTTCACAGGTGAGAGCGTGCAAAAGAACGTTTTTCGTCAGTTATTCAGTTCTTTCTTTGGAATTATATCCTGTCTCGAATAACCTATGGGCATTACCTGCTTTTATGCATTTCAGTGAGATCTTTTAAGTRCTGTAGTTACATATGTTGATATTTATTTGCGGGGTGGGATAAGTGATTGGTTATACCTAACAGTCTTGTTTGTGCAATAAATGTAATCATGTAGGACAGTGATTTCTCAGACTTTTCTGCAGTGGACTTTCTGCTTCCATTAACCCAAATTCTAGCTCTAAACCTTTTAAGTCTGAAAAGGGAAATGACGACTTTGTTGTAAATTTCTAGTGTAATACAAATATTTCAAATCTTGTCATACTAGTGCTTACATAGATTCTTCAAATTTTAAAGTCATATTTGAGTTTGCACGAGGTTTTTCCAGTAAAAAGTAGTTCCCCTTTGGGGGGTGGGCAGGGAGGCTTTGCTTAGTAGAATTCAATATATGCAACCATGTTTGGGGGGTTATATTGGCTGAAATAAACTCCTGAATCAAAACTTTGCAGGATTTTTTTTTTTTTTTTTTTAAATAATCTGAAATTTCCCTCCAGATCACAGTTCCTAAAGTAATTTGGCCTGGGTATTTTATAACTAGTAATATATATCTCAAGTTTTGGTTTTCATATGTATTAAGGTGTTGAGGGTTTGATTTGGGGGGAGGGTTCTTTTCACAAAAGGCAGCTAGTTGCATTGTACAAGACGCATGAATTGTAAGATGAGCCTTACGCTCTTAGTAAGGTAAAGACTCTCCTTCCCCAGAAATGGGAGACAAATAACAGCTACATATTAAAAAATGGTGTAATATCTTTCCTGTCGATACTGAGTAATAATCTACAAAATGCAGTAGCGTTTCTGCAAGGCGGCATCTACAGGAATCRTGAGCTCTAACTGTGGGTAGAGGGTTTGCCAAGAAAGCTCTAGAATATAACTTAACTTTTAATACCTGACTCTTTCCTGGCTTTGCCCAAAGACTTTTCTAACATCATAACTCTTCATGTCCTGTGAAAACACCCTGGTTAAAGGGGTCGCTTGGGCAGCCTTCACAAGTGCACCGGGATGCTCTGGGTGAACAGTTTCAGTGAAGCTTTCTTCATCCCACCTTTAGGGCTGAGCAAGTTTTAATTCTTCTTGTCTGTTTGATCCCAGTCTTCCATGTCAAAAAAAAAAAAMCCACCAAACCAACCCTGGAGATCCCAAATGGGGATTCTTTTAGGAAGTGTCTATCAAGTGTTTAGTTAATAATCAGCAGATGACAGCTTGGTTTTTGGTAACTACCCAACCAGGAGTCAGCTCTCCCAATGACTTTGGGCAACATCATTAGACGGGATGAAAGAAGAGGGTAAAGAATGGTGAAATTGATCTCACGTAGGCTGATTGAGAAGCGAAAGGATTGGAAGAACCTTCAGAAAAATTGATGTGTGCATCTGCATTAAGATAACACGTAATACAAAAAATGGCAAAGTGAGGATACGCACCCGCATGATCAGATGGTCTCTTTGAGACACCTGCTAGAGCCTAAATTAATGGGACCAGAATCTGGTAGAGGAAGTGGACTTGTGCCATAAAGCTGGCAGGATGGTCCCCTCTTTGAGCAGCCTCTCCCACTTGCTTGCTAGTATTAGGGAGAGCCACGGTGAAACTTTTCTACAGACATCTAGGACCAAACACAAACAGCAAAATGTGAATTACCCCCAAGATACTGGTGTACTGAAGTGACTTTCCCTTTGTCATAGAGAATTTGCTCACAAGAAAGAATACAACTTTATTCCTTACATCTATGAAAGGAAGGCAGAGAACTGTATCCTGAGTTTCTGCTATCTGGTTCTTCCTTACGATGGACAAATTCAGGGTCCTGGAGATAAATTCCTTTTCCCGTACGATAATCCTGCATATAGCATTGGAGAGTCTCAGTCTTGAGGTACGCCAGCTTCTTTCTGAGCAGGAAAATTTATGGCACACTGATGCACAGTGATGCCGAAAGGCTTCTTCCTGAGGACACAGCTCTCCCCTAGGGCGGCAGGCACGCTCCTCCTGGCCCCCGCGGAGCATGGGTAGCGCCACACACCGCTGAAAGCAAATGCCGCCCTTTGCCTGGTCCAGCAGATAATTCAATAGGGAATATTTAAGAATTCCTTCCCATATGCTACCCGTCAACTTGTGTCTATTTATTATTGATAACGGACAAGTGGTTTACTGTACCCCGATACATGACTGAATTATTTTTCAGCTTCCTTCTCAATATTTTTCAATACAGAGCTGTGAAAAATTCATAGGAATAGGCACTGGAGGATTTAAGTCACATTTAACTAGGTGGCTGAAGAAGAAATAGTAATTAGTCTACTGAGGAAAAGTAAATTTCTGGAGTACTGAAAATCAAAGGTGTATCATTCAGAAGTCCCTGTTAAACTTACGGGTTATTATCTTTCCTTGACGGTGGACTTTGTCTTTTCTTAAGAGGCTCCTCTTTAATGATTACTCTTTCCTCAGAAAGACATGCTCATTTATCTATGCAAAGATCATTATAACCCAGTAATGTGGGGAACTGGAGGTATTGCTTATAGTTTCAAAATAGATTATTCCCCGGGGACACGGAGTCCTCCCCGTGGGATCGCTCTTCCCCGGCAGCACCAGGTCGCGTCAGGACACCCGGCGGGGACTGYGGCTGGTGATGAAGTCTCATCCCATCTGTCTGCTTCCATCTACTTTATTTTGCAGCTTGGGATGCAAATTTTGCAGAGTTACTTGCAAACCCAGTTGCACGCTTTGTGAGCGTGGCTGTTTTGRGCTGTACAGAGGTGAGTTTTTATTGCATACCTGCTTACGGAGAAAAATGCATGGTTGGCACTGAGATTGGATTCTCTTCTGCAAAGACAGTGAGCTGGCCAGCTGCTTGAGAAGAAAATGCTAATCTGAAACACTGGATTTCCAATAATCCTAATTAAAAAAAAAAAAAAAGAAGCTTAAAATCATATATCATCGCTTACCYCTCCTAGCCTTTAGCGCAATGAAAGAGGGTCCCTCTCTACTGTGTGGCTGCRGTTTCCCAAGGACCCGAGCCATCCTCACAGCTCCCTGGCTGCATCTCCCATGGGCTTCTCCACGGGGCCACGCCAGCCAGCCGGCATGCGGGGCAGCAGCCTGGCTTCCCTCCTTCAGCTCCCTTTTTTTTGTAGATAGAAAAAATAGTACATAGGAAAGTAGTTTGCTACTGATCTACCCACRGTAATGACTGATTTTCCAGGAATAGCACAGATATGATGTAGAAAGATGTTTTTTTCCAAATATCAGTCAAAATAAATGATCAGATATTGCAGTCAAGACCATAAGCTGCGTAGCCCCCGCAATAGCTCCCGTAACAGAGAGGAGCTGGGTGGAGGTGCTGAGACGGCTGGTGCTGACCTGGTTGCGAAACAGAACGAGTCAGAAAGGCTGCCGTACTCTTGGTGTGGACACCGAGGAGATAAGACTGTCCTTTGGATCATCTCTATTTTCCACTTAGACACTGTGGTAAATACTCCTTAAAAGGTGAGGCTCCCATCCTCTTTTGGAGCACTCCCCAGTTATCGCACTGGGATGCTTTACCTGTGACGTGTCTCGTACCAGCTCTGTTCTGATGTCTGGCTGCTCCTGCAGGTCCCTGGGTTTCAGAGGAAGCTTCCAGAATCAGATTTCCCTTTTTTTTCCTGGTTTTGCCAGTGGAAGTGTCTGTGTGAGGGAGAGGGGGCACACACAAGGGTGAGGATGGCAGAGAGAAGGGAAGGAGGTGGACCGACGGAAGGCAGGGCAAGACTGCGCTGGGGAAATCCATACTCCATTGGCTATTTCAGATTCTTGCAGGGAAGAGCAGAGTATTAATAATATGAGAAAACGTAACTTAACTTCTGTTTGGCTTGCGGGTAGAACTAGCTTTGCAAACTAAGGCTGTTAAGCTGGGTTTTTCATTTCATTAGCTGAACAAGTTTTACCACCGGTTGACAGAGGCATGTATGGGCTGACAGAAGGATGAGCCATCTTGATCCCAGTGTGTCTCATCAAAAGGCAGCAATCAAGGACTGATCAAAACAGCAGCGTTACATTCTAGTTTGTTTTAAAATGAGGATAAGGTACAGCAAAAGTGAGGCACCTTATATGCTGATCAAAAAGCACTTCAGGAAGTATGTAGCAGCTGGGAAGGAAAGAGGGAGCTGAGATCTCGCTGCGGGTGATTTAAGGATAAAGAAGCACCGAGTGCACTTTAAAAGGATGAAAAAGTAATGTGTGCTTCACTATTTCTGTGCCGTTAAAAGCTCCAGAAACCAAAGTCACCTGTGTTGGTCTTCAGTTGTTAATAAGTAGTAGAAATACTGCCTCAACACTGCGAGAAGCATTTCACAGCAGCTTAGGGCTAGGAAGATGATGTATGCTTAACAGGATCGCCATTAATGGTCCATACAGGAGGCCTGTGCTGTTCATGGACAGCTTTAATGAGCATCCCTACTTACAATGAAGCTGAGGATCACAACCCTTCACTTACCCGCCTGTTACCCTACTAAAGGGGAAGGGTAAATTCAGACACCCCCTGAGGAATGAAGCTGTTTAACACTAAATTGGCCTGGCGTCTTTCCCCGGATTAGAGGTTTCATGCACTCCAATGAACTTGTGTTGTAAAAAGTACCTTTTCCCACATCATAGAAAACCCAAATCAGAGGAGGACCTTTTTTAGTAGGACTTGGAGATCAAGCATCTTTAATAATTCTTTTTTATTGATTGATTTATTTATTGTATTGCTTTCACTTTTCTTTTTTAATATACTTCAAAGGGATCTCTCCATCCTGTTTCGCCTATATAATTTTACTCTCCTTATGTACTCACATCCTTATCTTGATATAGATTACAGCGCAATATTTCCACACTGCAGAAAGGTTTCGTGTATTTTTCTGCACAGAGAATAGCTTCTCTTAAACTGTTTAACTACTCCGATATTGCTTGTTATTATTGTACTCCTCAAATTAATATCCATTCTTTTTTTTTCCTAGCTTAAAATAAATTAAAAGAATCAAAGATAAAGAACTAGTCATAGTTAAAATAATCCAGCAAAAATTTTCAATAAATAAATAAATAGAAATCTGCCTGCAACTATACAATACCTTTCTCTTGAAAGAATTGGGTGGAAGAGCTGGCCTGCTCTAGTCTTGCCTCTAACGTGCGTGCGGTGGGGCATGGGGTGARGCGGAAAGGACCCGGGCTGTGGCTTTTCTGTAGGTCTTTGCCCTGATGGACCTTTTCTCCTCTCTTGCATCTGAGGGCCTAAAGCTCTTACTGCTTTGCTAAAATCTCTTAATTTAAATTCAGGTACCTGAGCTTTTGTATGGATCTTTACTTGGGCTATCTTTAAGGCTGTAGAAAGCCTCTCTTCTTACCCTTCCCTGAAGGGCCAAAAAGCAGAGAGAGGGGGGAAAACTTCTGGAGGGTACCAAAAAATAATATGCCATAAAGTGAGCATTAGGAATTAGAAAAAATGTATTTGGCTTAATGGAAAACAGGCTTGACCCCTAGACAGCAGATAGTAGGGGAGTTGACGTGCGGTGCCACGTTAGCCTGTTTTTGTAAGAGCTGAGCGTGTGCTCTGCACCTCATGTGAAGCTGGACGTGTGATGTGCTGCCACAGTAATTGCTTTGAAATCAGGCAAAGGGACGTCATAACAGCATGAATAGTCGTAAAAAAGTCTCTGGAATTTGCTTATGCAAACAATTACTCCTACATCTGTTCATTCTTTTTGATAAATTGCTCAGCTTTTTATGTGCTGTTGACTCCAGTATAGCAGGGACACTTGTGTTTTACCTGTTTTGGGAAACCAGAGCTGTAACTCGGGGATAACTTAAGGAAACGTGTGCCCTGCTTATCTGGGGGCAGAGGGTGCAGACGGGGGAAGCGGATTGCATTTTGGACGCAGACTCCAGAGAGAGTCTCTGAACAGGTATCCCAAGGACTCCAGCTCCCAGCAGGACCGGGTGGCCTTGGCAGGATAAGCCAGAGAAATATCTCAGGGTCGCCCCAACTATTGTGAACCATAGTGAAGGAAACAAAACCTCAGCTGGAGGCACACATCAACAGCCTTCTTATTTCCTTTAAAAGTATATAAATAACAGCTCTCCGCTCAGAAGTGAGCATCTTTCTGATGCCCAGGAGAAGCGTTTGCAGGGTACCAGGGCTGTGCCCGCAGCCCACCGGCGCAGCACACGGTGTCAGCAGGGGTTTGGCTTGGGATCTCTAAATCCCGCCAGTGGGGTTTGGGCTGGGATCACACGCTACGTGAAAAATCCTAATTTAAATTAAAGCCAGTTATAGCCAAAATTAGGGCTCCATTCTGCATTTGCTGAGCTGCTGCTAACTTCTCTGCTTGCTGCCTGCTGAAGCTTTTCTCTCACGGTTAATGGAAAAAGGAGAAAAATCATGTTGGTGCCTAGGTGGCAGCTTAAATCGCAGAGGTTTTGCTTCATCATTTATTGGCAGTAAGTTTCTTGTAAGCTGGCAAATGTCCCAAATACCATATTGTGTGTGACCGGGTCTGTATCTTATTATATAAAATGTGATTGCCTCATGGTTACCTGGTTCCCGTCCTTCCATTTTGTGTCTTTGTGTGTGCACGTGTGGGTACATATGTATAAAAAGTATATATGTATGTTTGTGAATTAGAGGGGCCATGAAGGTTTGGTGTGTGGCGGTTCCTCCATTCGTCATGTTGGTTTTGTTTTGGATTTTTTTTTTTTTTTTTCTTTTCTGGTATATCAAAATACTTTGGGGTGGTTCTCAGTGTAAGCTGCAGGGAGTTGAATGTTATTTTTATTCAGTCTGAGTCATTTATTCATTTGAAAACTTGACTCTGCAGTGCACATGTTGAACAGTTTTGGAAAGCAAACCACTGAAGTTAAGCAGGGAAAAGAAAAATATTATGATAGTAGAACGTGGTCTATGAATGGTAGTAAATTAGACATTGAAATTAAGGACATTGGAAATAAACTGAGGTTCAGCAATAAATTCTGGATCTAGATGTTTGCTATATGTGAAGGCCTATGGTGGAAAAGCTGCAGTTTTAAATGCAGAATATATTGTTCAGGAGAGATGAGTTTTCCTCCTCACGTGACACATGGGGAGCATTTTAAACACATCCTTTGAGAAGAAAAACTTCTCCTTTATCTTATTTTATGTAAATGAAAACAGGACATCTCTCTGCTGCATCTTTGCTCTATGGTGCCTTGATGGACAAGCAGCTGAAAAATTAGAAGTGAAATAAACCTTGCCTGTCTACTGCAGGCTTGAGAATAGATCAATTACTTTGCTTCTATTTTATGTTCCTCTTGAATCTGTGACAGGGGAACTGAAAAATTCAGGGTAAGTCGCTTGCTGTCGGGAGTCTGATAACTTCACTGCCGAAGAATTTTTGGACGTGGGGATGACAGGAATTGTTTTTTAGCCTTCTGTTTTTTGCAGCTCGTCTTGCTGCTTCTCCCTCTTGTACATACTGCACCCAGCACAGAATAGCAGTACGCAGAATTTTTGGATAATCTGTTTACTACTGTCATTTGCGTTTTTCCCTGCTTGTTTCGAAGTCCAGTTGTTTTGGTTCAGGGATTTTCTGCTTTGTTTTTTTATTAACGTTTTTGTTGTTTTATTTTCGGTGTTCTTTTGCCCTGTGACATCTGTGGAACAGTAACTCTCTATTGCTTTCTATTTGGAGGAGCGAAGGGAAAAACAAAAGAGAGGCAGCTGTCTGTTTTGGTTTTATTTTTCGAGGAGGGTTTGTCTGCGGGTGAAGACTTGGGAACAGGACTTCCGATCCAATGCCTCACTCCTGCCGACTGGCTGTGCGGCTCTGGATTAGTAATTCAGTCTTTTACCTTCCTTTTCCACGGGAAAATAAAAAAGACCAGATGCTTAACTTGAGATGTAGGAGAAGGCATGACTAATCAGCCTTTTAACAGGTAGCCAAAGGTTACTGCATCTAGTGGTGCTGCATGGGGAAACACTTTCAGATGGATCCAGATCCCGCTCGCAATGCAAAAATATCTGTGTCGCTGTATCCCTACTCCTTTTCTCGGCTCTATCAGTAGATTTCGACAGGCGTTTGGACTTACGACCTGAATACTCTTTACAGGCTGTAAATCTTTGATTTATAACTGTAGGACAAGCTGTAGGACATTTTGTTCTCAAAATGTTATCTAATCTGGTAATTTAATTATGCTAATACAAATGAGCACTCACAGAAGTGCTGTTCCTCTTGACTACCGCAGCGTGCGTTAAACATTTGTGAATTCATTTTGCAATGTGCATAGTTCCTTATCATTTTTCCTCAGAAGGCTTGGTGASTAGGCACAGCTCCATAACACAGAAACAGCTGATAATTGATGTCTCTGGAGGAGAAATGAGATAGGAATATGCTGGAAATGATAATACAGAAATTGGAACATAGTGTATTGAAGGCTTGG
This sequence comes from Phoebastria nigripes, assembly GCA_035582835.1. NCBI lineage: Eukaryota > Metazoa > Chordata > Aves > Procellariiformes > Diomedeidae > Phoebastria > Phoebastria nigripes. The sequence goes on from JAYKAV010003199.1 coordinate 2,592,843, forward strand.
ACTAATACTGGTTTAAAACAAGTGGCTGGGAATGATTCAGTTTTTTCCCTTTGGGTCTATGAGTGAAATTTGTAAGACAGGGTTTGATCTGCTTTTATATTGGTCTGATGGAGACTTAGGCAATGTGATCAAGCATCTTGCTTAGAACTGAGTAGTAGTAAGAGCAGTAGTACGACTATCAGTCTTGCACTTCGCTTTCATATTTACATCACAACTTTCTTAGGAGTTGGCTAATTTAGACGAAAGGACATAAGGACTGTATATAATTTATTGAGTAAAGACCTTTATAATTGGGGTAAAACATCTATATCAACACCATTCTGCTGTTTGTGTTCCAGTGACTATTGTTTCTAGGCTTTGTGTGGGTAGCTCAAAAGCAACGCAGAGTATGAAAAGACACTGTGCTGCTGAGCAGCATCTTTGAAAGGCAAGCCATGGGTCGTGTGTCGAGCCTTACTGATGGTGTAAGAGCATGGTTTGATTCTGAAGGTGAACGTCCTACGTTAGCAATGATTTGGCGGCATGAATTAGAAGTTTCAGTTGCTCTATTTTCCAGATCAAGGCAAGTAATTAGCAGTTGCATGGAAATGAGGAGCCCATTTTAACAGTCTTCATGTAATGAATGAGTTCATACATGCKCAAGTGCATGTATATGTTTTGCTCCTCATTTGTGCTTAATTTACAGGTATGTTAACAGCATTGAGATGTGTAGCCATTGGAAAATGTATTCCAAATACTTAAAATTTGCAACTTGTGCTGTTGTTGTTGTTGGTTTTCTTTTTTTTCCCCGGTCAAATTTCTCCTGAACACTTTGATTTTTTGTTTTGCTTTACCCAAAGACTTGTACTGAATCTCAGCTACAGTTAAACCTTAGGGAAAAATACATATATCTGTTGTCTTTAACATTTACGGGCTACGACAGTAGTTTCCCAGGAACAAAGCCTGTAGGGAATATCAGAGACTTTGGAAGGGGCTAAACTGTGTGTGTGTGTACATGCATGCTGTAATATGTACACATATGCAGGTAGATGCAGGTAAACAGCCTGTATAAATTTATCTGGTACGCATTGGTATAATCTACTATGTTGGTATACCAAATACAGCAGCTTATGTATATAGCTGCAAGGYCACGCACACCTGGACCCATAGTGCTTGGCAGCTGCTGTTGTACACAAGAGATTGCTTCTGTGTTGTTTAGGGGTTTTTTTCTTCTCCGTGTTTCGCTACAAAGCTGTGAGATCCTGAACGATTACACTGCAGAGTCATTGCTCCCAGGTAAAGCTTCACCACCCAAGATCCTGGCAACAAAGCTGGGGCAGGGGGCAGAGGTGGGTTTGCTTTTGGCTCCTAGAACCTCATGACAAGGTGGAGGGACTAGACCAGAAACCACAAGCCTCCTTGTTGGTGCACCTCTTTAAAACTGTGTAAGCGGGCTGTGGTAGCTGAAATCCCATATTATTTCCAGTTTTTACTAGATGAGAGAACAGCTTGAGCTCGTATTTTACTGTCTAGTATCTACTCACCTTTTATTTCTCTTCCATAGCAGTACAGTCAGGCTCTCTTCCTCCTCCTAAATCAGAGCCCATGCTCTGTCTGAATGCAGACAAAACTCCCTCTTCCTCCACTGAAGATGCCTGTTACTTAAATAGCAAAATTTAAGCTAGGAAAAAATAGGCTTTTTAGTTTCATAGATTAAAGTCACTCCTCTTCTTCTGGACAACCCAAGTATTTTTCTATATAATTAATTGAAGTACAGCTGGTCATCCTGCGGTTTTGGGGKTTGGGTTGGTTTTTTAGGCAGGGCGGGGGGGAGGAGGAGTTGTTTTTAACAATCAATACTCAGTGGCATCAGGAGGATTGGGGAGGGGGAGGCTCTGTCACTTGCTCCTCAAACTGAGTGTGTACAGTCCTTGATGTTTTCAAATACTTCAGGCTTTAGGCAGCCTTGAAAAATGTGCAACCAGCTGCAAAAAGTGTTATTGTGATAGGACTTTCCAAAAAATCAGAGTCGCAGGGTGAATGTTATATATAAGGAAGTGGAGATGAAGGATCATTTTATCTGAGTGAAATACAACCTTTATGGAAGGTGGCAAGAAGACTGTAAAATGGAGGAGTGAAATCATTGCCTTAAAATGACGGGGCTTCACTCTCATTTCTTCTGTTGGTGAAACTCAAAACTCATTCCTATAGTTGCTTGGCACATTCAATCTCTCTCTTTATTTTCAGTAGGATTACCTTCAAGGTATAATATTTTATAAGTGATGCTTTGGCAGGGACTCAGCTTCCAAAATTCTTAATTTCTTGTCTTATCTGACTCCCACGTAAGTGGAAATGGAGAAAAATGACCGCAGGTGAGGAGAGGGTTGCACTTACGTTAGACTGAATGTAGCCAGCTCAGCTGCCAAGGGGGACTCGGATGGACAGAGGGTCCCTTCTCCCACAAAAGCCTTAAATCAGGGTCAGCCCTTTGCATATACACACGCAAGGATAGTGACATGTCTGGTTTTGTAATTCTCTGGTGCTGTGTTCATCAAGGTCTGGCATTTTATTTCATTTTTTAAACTTGTGCAAAATGTAGGAGACATGCATTATGGGTTGTTCAGTTCATGTCCTGGAACGTCAAAATTTAACACATATTTTATTCTACTTGAACGTTACAGTGGGTTACTAAATTCTTCTTACTTAGTTTAATGAATGAATGAATAAATAATTTCAAGTTTAGAACACTATTAAATGTTAAAATATAACCTCATTACCACACATTTTACACAGAGGTATTAACAATGATTTCATAAATAAAAGGGTCAGCTGGGTTTGTATTCCATTTTTTTATGCACCTGATAGACGCCTGGGAATCTGTAGTGGAACTCTGAAAGCAGAACCTATTAAATGCAACAGTAATCACCAAAATTAAATACCTATGGGGTAGTAAATTTACAACCTATGAGGTAGTAAATGACATTGAGAGTGTTTATCAGTACTTGTGATATTAGGAACATTACGCCCTAAACACCGATATATCTGAGGAATTCCCAGCTCACAGAGATAAGAGGTAGATAGAGTACCAAGCTTCTGATAACACAAAAAGGGCAGAGGTGAGTGGGGCTATACAGACACATGCCAGTCTGGTATCTGGCTCTGTATCAGCAGTAGATTAGTTCACTGATAGCTCAGGAGGCAAGCGTGGCCACGTTTTATTCAGATGGTCTCCAAAATAATAATTAAATAGAAAATACTAAACTCAAAACCACACCAAGTTTTGATATCGGTTCCTCTCTTGTTTGGAATAATTCAAGGTAGGGATATGTCGCATAGCAAATTCAGCAACTTCCCACAGTATTAAGCAGAATCAATCAGTATTAAGGAAAGACCCCTTTCTTATTTTTTAAAGGTTCACAATCTACTTGACATTWAGTATAATTGTAGTGATGTCTGGCATGCCAGCAACCCAATACATCTTTTGCTGTCCAGCATCTCAGCTCCCTAACCTAGCTTTTACAGGTGTGGCAACTATCTCAGTAGGAACAGTTCTGTGCAAAGAAAGCTGTCAAAGACTTGTCAAGACTTTGACTGGAGTTATTTGAATTTAAACATTTAACATAGAGAAGCCAAAATTAATTTAGTTTTTGGTAAGCAATAATCAGAATTTTGTCCAAGAATGGAATGTGGGAAGCTCATTAAATTATTATTAAAGTCATTCCTAAGATAACTCTAAGGTAAAACATGCCTTTGATGCTCAGTGAAAGATTTTATGTGGCTATTGCTGTTCTGTATGAAGTTTCCTGGAAGAGGGCAGGCGATGCCCCACACCCCACCTCTTCATCTCCTCTGTTGGACTGAAATCAAAATCTGTCAGGAGATTGCTTTCCTTGTAGGGAACCGGCTGCCTGGATTTGCCACGTGATGATGTGAAATGAAAGAAAAATTATTTCCTAAGACAACCTTGGATAATGTTTGGAGGAAAAAAAATTATTTATATCTTTATTTTTTACAGCGTCTCAGTTTGGAAAAACTGGGAACATATTATCCTCAAGATACCTCAAAATGGGATACTGCTGCCCAATCTCCTAAGCTCTGAATTCTTCACAGTTTTAGTTCAAACTCTGCTTTCATTTAAGTCCTGTGTAAATCAGTAGGAAACATTTTGAAAACAATGCAATTGCTTTTTAATTCCACAGACTAGTGTGTAGAGTATTCTACTCAGTGCCACAATAAATGTCAGGATACATTATTTTGATTCATAGACAATGGTATTTTAATTAATTGCACAGTCCTCTATACATAAGAACTATAAATTGAATATTTCTCTCAATTTTTACCAAATGAATTGCTAAAAAGCCAGTGGCATCACCACAGGAGCAAGCTGACAGTGGTGGTTACCATGCTTTGAGGATGATTTTTGCAGCCGAAATACATTCATACGCATGCGTGCTTTTCTTATGATCAATTTAAACATATCACATCTGCCATTTATTAATTCTTGGTATTTTTCATAGGCTACTGCAGTATGTTTTAATCCTTCAGTGGATGAAACTCCTGGTATTAAATCTCGTACTGGTCAGGAAAATCCATGCATCAAACCATAATGGAAGACTTTGGGGCATATGAAGAATATCCTACACCTTATGATGTTGTCTTTATTCTCTTATTCTCTTACTGCTTCGTCCTGTCTCCTGTTTCTTCTACTTATCTCCACTCTTTTTTTTGGTTTTTTTTGTTTGTTTTGTTTTGTTTTGTTTTGTTTTCCTTTGTAAAAGTTGTAAATTCTCTGGGGAAAGGGACTTGTATTATTTCTCACGGAGGTGGAGCTTCACTCCTGACTATAATTATACAGTTATATTCAAGTACAATCTTAGTTTTAAGTATTTGGGTTTAAAAACAAAWAAACAAAAAAAAAAACCCAAAAAGCCACAAAACCAACAACAACACCCCCCTCCCCCCCGCAAAAGCCAAAACACACACCCTCCCAAAAAACCCTTAAAGGTTAGTTTGATGCATTGAATGGAAATATTTAATCACTAGCGAAAATATCAGAAAACTGCCAATTATTTGGGTCAACAAATATGTCCAGTAAAGAACAATGGCCATATTGATCTCCCGCAACAATCTGTAACTGCACAGAGCCAACAGATGGAAGGAAACCAGCTCCCGTAGAAATCTAAGGAGATCCTACAGCAGAGAGCAAAGGGAAGACCAGCAGGAATTGAGAGGGAATAAGTGTCAAAGGGGTCTCAGAAGTGAGTATAATTCAGGGTTTTGAAGACTGAAAAGTAGTCTAAAAACTGCTGAGAAGTTCAAAACTGCTTATGAACATGACTAAAGAAGTTGTGGCAGAGCTGATGCGTTGAATTCATTAGTTCCGCCAACTTTGCATCTACCGTTTCTCTTATTGTTTCTTGTCTGTTCATTTTAAGACAAACCTGTAAACCCCACTGAAATCAGTTGGAGTCTTTACATGGCCACAGATCCCATCTCAGCATATCTGAGCAAGAAATGGTATCCTAAATTATTAAAACAAAGCAATCTGCAAGTCTGATTTAATCCACACTGTTATTGTTCTATCTATACCTTTCATATCAGTAATGAAATTAGTGTGTCATTGGCCATTATCAGAAGTAGAGAAGGAAACTAGAGCCTCCAGCGTCCCTTGCTCAGAAGATTTCACACAAAAAACCCTGAAATTCTTTCTCAAGGAACTCAGTAGTGTCCTTGATSCTGGCAAAACTATTTCCGTACAGGATCCCTTATGATGGTGAGTGTGCATGTGTAATTTCTGTGAATATACATCACTTGCGTGAACCCATTTGTAAGGCAAAACAGAAGGTGGATCAAGGCAAGAGCAGATCCCTGAGGGGCTGTGATTAAAATCCCATACAGAGTAGAGTATGGAAAAAAAGACTGCTTGGGTGCTTATAAAATTTACAGGGTCTGGGTCTAGGTGTTTGTTCTTTTGGGAGGTTAATAAGTTTTAGGGCAATATCACTATAAAAGGAACAGTTGTGACCTATACTTTATGAAACTACTTTCTATACCTTTCTCTGGGATTATTTTAAATCACTGCTGTTTCTTTAAAACTCTTGAGTATTACAGATGGTGTTGTCAGGGTCATCATAAATACTAAAGCTGGAAGGTGTGGGTGGGTGTGTGTAAGACGCCCTGCCAGGCAGGTTGCAAAATGTTTCAGGGTGAGCATTTGGTGGTTTACAATTTAAAAAAAAGAAGAGGGGCGGGGGGGCGGTGTTGGTGATGGAGGGCAAAATGGAAATACTTTGTTATACACTACTGCAGGCAATATCTGGTATTAACGTAGTTGTAAAGCATAACGTCTCCTGAGAAATCTTCAGTGAAAGCTTTTGAAAAATGTTCATATGCGACTAGAGCAAGCCTCAGGATCTATGTTAATACATACCTCTCCAAACTGATTCCAGATACAAAGTCATTGCCTAGGGAAAGCAAACTGGATGAACTGATTGTGTCAGTCACTTTTCAAGCAAAGGGAGTGCGTCCATCTGACAGGTCTATCTGTCATTAATGACTGGCAGGGACATGGAAGATACAGAGCATTTAATCATAGGCACGTCCCATGTTATTGCTGAAGGTCGTCAATATGATCTGTGATCTTATTGCTTTAGAAAAATATGAGATGTAGAAAACACTTCAAGAGAAATTTTGTTGGGCAGATGTCTTCCCCGAGTAATCAGATAGCTGTTGGCGTGTCAGGTAGATGCAGATATGTAAAATTTCAAAATATCATACTTTCATCAGAGCATCCTTTATTCTGCAGGCCATAGGACATTTGTGGCTCTGGGACTCATACTCTTTAAAGGTTGCAAGATACCTAACTCCAAAAGATATGAATGCTGAAATCTGCTATTTTTTAATGCCTTTGGCCAAGGTACCTAAAACTCACTGTTAGAGGTTGATCATTTAGATGTCAGAATTGGATTCCTCACTTGCAGCCCACTTACTGAAATAGTTTCATCATTTTAATTATTAATATCAACATGGGGCTAAAAGAAATAGAAGCTGACTCTTTTTAGTAGTACCACGTTAGACGCACATTCTATAAAAAGATGTCTTCTTGTGCTAGTCTAAACAGTTYGTAATTCTTGCTTTTTCCAAATGCAATCCTAGCTATAACACTTCTTGCATGTGAACTGCTTGAATGAAAGAAGTCCAAACCTAATCTTTGTGGTTTTTGGTTTTTATAATTTAATGTGCAAGGTAACATACTGCGAATGTTAGCTTCAAAATTATAAGAAAGAATGCATTGCTCTTCAACTTCCAAAGTGCTCATGCAAATCTATTACATAAAATTTTGTATCAAGAATGGTTGTCATCTTAAGATCTAATCCAACTCAAACAAGATGCATTCACACACAGGAAATCTGACTGGGTGGTCATAGCTGTTTGTGATAGTCTAGTTATTTACGTATTTATCTTCTTCATTACGATATTTAAACTGTTTCTGTTATGGCTGTAGCAAGGACTTTGTGAATCTTAGCAAACATTGCATGCAGCTATTCCTCTATGCTTCCAGTTTCTGCACCAGAAACTAGGAGTCTCACAAATACATGGAAGATCTTAGGGAACTCGGCAAGAGGCTGAAGCCTTCTCTTGATACACACCCAGAAATCGTGCCACAGAAAACGGGAGCTTTCCCTCATGCTGTGAAGAAAATGCTCAGCCCCTTGCAGCATCGTGCCATAACGTGCAGAAGTCATTCTTCATGCTCCAGATGGTCCTGGCTGCATGTGTCATCTCCAGGTACAGCCACATAAATTCATTTTTCTGTCCTCTGTTCTAACAACTCCTTGGGCAGACAAAATAACCCAGCAGGAAATAAGACAGCATGCTGAAAAATTGTCTGCCTTTTACAGTCCTCCGTCTGGAAAATAAATCAGGGAGAAAGAAAAACAGTAAATCAGGAACAGTGGGGACTTCAAAAAATGTAGTTAATGTTAATTTAGTTAGGAGAGGAGACTACAGAAATGATCTTTCCTTCGCCATTAATTTTTTCTGTGGTCTATTAAATGACTTTTTTTTTCAACTCCTATCCCTCCACTCCTCATCTGGAAAACAGAAAATCAAAAGAAACAGGAAAAAATATTACCACAGAGCTGGGAGATCTTAGCATAGGGATCGTGTAGCCTGTTTTTCCAATTACATGAAACCCTTGTGCATGCGTGCTGATGCAGAAATGCGTATGTGCCTCAGGTTTAGAAGCAGATCGCTTTTTCAATACTCTAGCCATTTGCGTTACTGTTCTTAATCTGTCTGAGTCCTGCGGATGAGAGCTGAAATACAGTTTGTTCCTGCACACCAGGGCTTTGATTCTCCTGCTGCAGTAGACAAGTAAATCCTATTAAGGTTGATGGAGATTTATTGATGTCTTGGTGGGGGGGAAATTTGGGTTCCTGCTTGTTATGTGGGTCTTAAAGAAGGGTTGAAGTCCTCCACGTACAAGGAGGACTACAGGGATTATTTTAGTTTCCTTATGTACAAAAGGTAAACTTCATTATAGTAGTCCAAATTCTTGTTTGTTCAAAGGCTTGTTGAACAGCCCCTCTTGACTGCTGTTGCATTAAAGCAGCTTGCGTAAAGCCTTTGTTTTCTTTTAAAGGAGAAGATGGAGCAAAGTGCTCTGTTTTCTCAAGAGGGATTGGAAATGTCAGCTGATGCTTTGCAACACAGATTTATTTCATCTAAATTATTATTGGATATTAGAAACAATGCTGTCCTGGGTTAAAAGCAATATAATGTTTATAAAGAAGGTTCGCAACATATTTATAAGACRGGTGCTGTCAAAATAGATCCGCCAGAAGATAGTTTTATCCTGTAGATGCTTCTTATAGGCATATCACTCAACTCGTTTATCTTTCTGGTCCACCTTCTACTAAATCTGAAACAATAAACTGAAGTCTTTTTTTCCCCTCCTCAAAAGTAATAATAACTGAGCCTATGAGACATAATAAGAGTTTGTGCTTTTAATGGCTTCCAAACCCCTGATCTCATTTCAGGAGTGATTTTTGCTGGCCTTCCCCTGGGGAACACCGGGACCCCCACAGCCACAGGCTTCTTGGAAGCACAAAGCACTGCCCCCGCTCACTGGGGACAGCAGAGTCTCAAATTAATAATTTTCACTGGTCAAGCTGGTTTGAAGTCTCCCAAAAGAGGAACGTGCTAAATTCACAGCATTTTAAATAAGTAAATAAAGTTGAACAGTGGTGGTTTAATTAAAACTTGGGACATTGCGTTCACTGCAGAAATGTCTTATGCCACTGTGGAAGTGCTCCTGTTTAGCAGCAGCTCCTGCATGTGTCTGGAGAACAGGATAACCTCAGAAAAAAATTAGGGGAGGGACGAATCTTGGATAATCAGCAAGTTTACAAGCATGTTCATCATGGGTTTTGAAAGCGAGATGGAGAAGGAAAAATTTGGAGGTAACGAAAACCAACAAACTTTCCCAGTTCATACGAGGTTTCAGAACATTTAGATGGCTATAAATGTGGTACCAATATTTCAATAATTTCTAGGGAGTGGAGGGCCAGTTTGAAACACTTCAAACCATCAATTTAACATCTGTATCTTATAAAAAGCATGGAAATAATACTTAGGGCAAATCAAAAGAGTACATATGTTGTAGTAATAGTGTAGCAGGAGACAAATGTTCCCTAGGAAAGAAAACTTTAGTGCTGTTTTGTTTGAATTGGTACACGCACTATGATATGAAATGTTGTAATTAATTTTGCATTTCAAAACGAGTCCAATAAGATTTCAGCATGAGAGACTTTCTGCGGTGTGAACAGCAGATTAGGGACAGAGTGATACAGAACTACACCGCGGCTGTCTGTTGTTCTAGCCTAGGTGGTGACATCCCCATTCTCTTGGAAATTCACCCTTTGGTCATTAATGGCAAAATTGCTGTGAATATTAGTTCAGATTAGAAAGCATATTGTAATGAGAATATGCTGTGATCTTCCTGTACTCTCAATTTTAAAAATTTAACAAGGTCTACTCTACTAGCTTGTTTTTAAATAAAAGAAAAACTGTAGGCACAAACATTTGCTTGTAGCATTGTAAGAGTTGTGGTTTGTGCTATCATAAGTAATTACATGAACTAAATGGGAAACGTATCTGCTTCATCATCACGTGGACTCCACCGTACATCAAGAACATGTGAGAGTTGCTGTGAATATTATCATGYCACCAGCTTTATCCAAATCCTTTTCCAAACCACTTCGGCAGAATTGCGAATATCATGTGGCTTGGAAAATAACGACAGCTTGAAGGTTCACAAACAACCATACTTTTCTGAGACTGACTGTGAAGTATTGTATTCCTCTGTCTTTTGTGAGATTTATAGTGTCTTGCAGGGAGAGCTGGACCAGCAATATTTGTTGCTCTAACAGGAGAGAGGGTTGGCCGAAGGAGTGTCACTAGGTGTCACCAGCGCTGACCTGCTGAAGGAAGCTGGAAAGGTGGTTTCATTTCCCCGTCCACCTTTTCTCTCTCGTATCCATTTCGATGATACATGGGATATCTGGTTTTCACCATCCTTCTGTGGGGCCTCAACTAAAGAGGGCCTTTATCTCCTCTGAGGTCTTTCAGAGTTATTTCCAAACACAATTTTAATAAATCACTTTTCTTGCCTTAGCAGACTTGGATGATAGAGCCTCCATGGCACAATACTCTAAACGTATGTGTAGTACTTCTACAAGCTTGTTCGCAGCCGGTCCAGATTTCGGTTCTATGTATAGTGCCTTGGATCTGGAGCAAGGGAATACTGTCGGGGCTTGGGCCACATTTGGTCCTAATTCGAAAATAATTCAAGCTGTATTTAAATGCTTACTTGGAATATCTCGCCACTTGGAGATTTTATGCTGGCAGTCACATGAGTTATCTAAATTGTAGAATCATGGAAAAAGTATATTCTTATTGAAAACTGGCTCTTTTTATTGTAAACTGGCTAAAACCCAGAATACACTGGCTACGAGATGAACTTGTTCAAAATGGAAAGATATTTCCAGTTAACTTTTTATGGGGATTCATTTTTAATTTCCAAGATTTTTCTTTTAAATTTTTAAAATTGGTTCTGCCCTTCAGCTGTTGTTGTTCACTGCCTGTTTATTGCTGACCATAACCGTTCACAGTATGACTTTAGCTAGCGTTTCTCTATTGATCATTACCAGACTCCCTCTCTGTTTGGAGCTGGCTTCTGTTCAGGCTGAAATCTCAGTTTGTCTCAGATATTTCCCCACACCTAGAAGTTGGTCTAACTTGACTGTGACAAAACATGGGCTCTAAAATCATCCACTCCCAAAACAGTCTCGGCTCCTGTATGCTTCTCTCCTTCCTTGTGAACTCCAAGGACTTCAGAAGTGCAGTCTGGTCCTCTTTGACACTYCTACCAAAACATTACTGGACGGACTGTTTTCCTGGCTGATGCTATACATTGCTGGTAAGACTAAGAGGATGTCATCAGCTATTTTATATCAAGTGCCTGTCTCTACTGCTTCAGGCCTGTCCTGTGTCTCTGTTGTTGACTGCTGCTGTTTTGCCAAAAGGATGGAAAGATGCTATTTCCTACATAGAGCTGAAATGTCTCATAGGAGCTTGCAAGGCAACCGTTGGCCATTGGACTCCATGTCCAGCAGCCATCTCTGTTGTGACAGTTAAAAAAAGGAAAAAAAAAAAAAAATCAACCATGGACAGGCAGATGGTGTGTTGTGATCATTGATTGCCTCTGAATTTTCTGACTCTTGCCTTGTGTTCTCCCATCTATTCCTTGCATTTACCTGTTGCCTTGTTCCTAGACAGTAAGAGATGTGAGATGGGACACACTATTGGTTATTTATATGCTCAGTGTTCAGCATTATAAGGCTGGAGCCTGTAGGACTTGTTAAGATCTAATAATGGTAATCTGCTTTGGCTGAACTGAAGGTAAGAGAATACAACATCTATACAGACATATAATGAAGATGGAGGAGTTGAGTTCTCCGTCCAGTGGGAAGAACTATGGAAATGGTATATATGTTTATATATGTTAAAGAATATTGACTACGCTGTATGTCAGAAAGAAAACCAGAGAGGGATCTAAAATGACCTTATTGTGAGTAAGAAAGAATTTGATAAAAATGTTGGGGTTTGATACTGCACATATTTGCTCATTGAAGTTAAACACTAGGCTTTTAAATGGAAAATTAGCAAGGACAAATATTTTTAATCTAACGGTAAAGCAGGTGATCCTGATTTATGATTCTGTCAAAAACAGTAAGCAAAGTCAAATACCAAATATATCCACCTATATATCTATAGATGTATATAGATATACATACATGTGACATTATGCCCTACGCAGTGAAGATTATATCCTGAGCACCTTAACCAGTTGCCAGGTAATAGCACAAGAAATTAATTCATTTCAATGTCTAMTTAAAATTGAGTGCAGCTGGCAGATTCCTCAAAACAGCAGCAAGCGTTAGCCAGCAGCAAGGAAGAGGCACAATTTATCCCAGCTAAGCGTTTATTGTAGAAATTACAGTTAGTCTTCTCTTCTCCGATGCAAACTCCTAGAGCCTTTGACAGAGCTAATGGGAAAACATTTCTCTTGAATGTTGTCAGATGGAGCTCTTTCCAGAGTGTCTGAGCATTGATTTCCCCAAGGTAAACAAAAGGAACCCAATTTTGGGATCTGAAACGTTCTAGATTGGTGGTGTTTGGAAATTAAGTTGTTGGGGGGAGGGAGGGTGTCCCCTCTGTCCTTCCACTTCCCGCTGCAGTGACAGCTGCTTTGGCAATGAAAAATCTTGGGATCTTGTTTCCAGGTGAACAAGATGTTGATGACTAAAGCTATCTGGGAAGTATACAGAGAGTTTATAATAAGGAATATAGTAAGGAATATATTCATAATGTTGAAGAAACGATCCTAAATTGCCTAATAGTGGAGAATCCATTTTAGTTGGACAGGTTTCTGGCACTCTGCTGGAGTTCTGCACTTAGTCTTGAGAAGACTCTTAAAGCATTTTTTGGAAATATGATCATAACTAGCACAAGCTCACGAAGGACTTTGTCTGGAGGAGTCTCATTCACAGAGGCAGGTTGCCTTAGTAGTTTCACGCTGATGCTCTACGTGAGAGTTGATTCAAAGATTCTTGGTGCTGGAGATGACATCTGAATTTCTTGCTATCAGGTCAAGTTAAATAAGAGTAATAGAGAGCTGTCAGTGACAGCAGCCACGCGCGCTGCATGTACCCTGCCTGAGCACTGCGTATTTGCCTGCGATGGCAGGGATGCAGATGGGCTGTTTGAGCAGCACGCGCTGTCAGATGGGGAGATGTCCACCTCCAAGCAGCACAACCCGCGGTGGCTGCTGCTGCCCTGGACCTGGACCCTTCCCGCTCCCCTGGGGGTGTGAAGGGCACTGCGTGTGCGGGAGGAGAGGAGGAGGTGAAAGAGGGAGAGAGGTGGTGGGTGACCACGGAGGAGAAAGCAGCAGCGTCCCCCTTTCCTAGCGCTGTCCCTGAGCCCCAGCTTCTTGCTTCAGGAGTTACCCCTGTGCCCTTCTATCCAGAGATCTCTGTGGCTATCCCATCCCTGGAGTTGTTTCATTTAAGTCAGGATTCAGGCCCGCTTATAAGAAAATAGAGAACATACATTTCTCATCTATTTCTCTACTTGCTCTACTGGTCTCTAGATAGATTAGGCTTCTAATCACCTGTTCTGTCAAGTTGGCGTATATATTTATGATAAACAGTCATAGGCTATCTTTTGTGCTGTAATATGTTCCACTTTCTTGGGRAAAAAAGTAAAAGGAAAATAAATTTAAAAACCCAAACAAGCCCCAACCAACCAAAAAATCCCAGCTGCTTCAATAAACTRTATAACAGCTCTCAATCCAGGGAACTGCAGCTCCAAGGTCTGGCATGTTTTGCATGTATGGTTATTCACTTCAGAAGCGATGGGTAATGTGAATATTGAACCTGAACAGCCAGGGGTGCTAGGCAAATGCTCGCAGTGCCCTCTCCCTCGTTATTCAGCTCGCAGTAGATATTTTAGATGCTCATTTGTACTGGGTTGTGGGAGTTTTTGTTGTCTTTAATCTCATAACCTCTCAGTCTGATGTTCCTGGCTCACAGCACCCTGTTCTCATATTCCTCTTGCAGTCTAGCAAACCAGCAGCCAGCTCTGCTATTTTTCATCTGTGAAATGGAATAAACAATTTGATCTGCAGAAATATTTTTCATTTCTAGTTTCAAAGCCACAGATTTTTCCCAAGATGGTAAGAAGCTCAGCAGGTTCAGCACATTATTAGGGGTTTGTCAAATGCTTCTTAGGGTTCAAAAACTGGTTGCAGTGCTTCGTTGGGAAGTGAAGACAGCATGTTCTGTGTTCTCTTACTCCATTTCTGCTGTACAAGGGATTTTACAGAGTATGTGCTTTTATGTAAGCTCCTGCCTGTAACACCGTAATGACAACCAGTGAGTTGATGGTTGAATTCAAGACTTAGCTTTCTGGCTGCGGTCCTCTGAAGGAGGGAATAGCATTCCCCACAGTTCACTGGAGCTGATCCTAAAGCAGAATTTCTTCCCAGTGAGGTCAAAATACTAAAAAATTTTATGGAATAAAAAATTCTAAATATTTTCAAGGCTGATTGTACCTACGCTGTTTTTGGGGCCACTGTTTGCTCTGGCATTTTTTCACTCTTGCAATACCTACTGTCTGCCAGGAGACTTTGCTTGTCTCTGGCCCTTCGGGAGAAGCCCCAGTCGGCTGAGTCGTCATGGGTAGGTTTCAGTAGATATCTCATTCCCTGCCCTCACGGAGCTTCTGAGCAGTTATCTAGTAACAAACAGATGGTTTTATTAGTAAATATGACACAACATTAGAAAGGACAGTCCTAAATAAAAACAAGTAAATAAAAGTTTAAACAAACAAACAGACAAAAAACCCCACTGACATTGTATGTGTTGGTTTCTAAAGGCAGGCTCCAACATACTGCTCTACCAGATGTAGCGAGGCTGATGACAGTCGCTAATCTCTGCTTGTGTCATGGCTGTGTTAATCACTATGTCACCCTAAGCCACAGCCCTAATTCCTGGTAATGAGACTCAACCTGAGAGAACATCAAATACCTCCAAGTATATGTTTGCAAGTAGGTCAGGAGGAGACTTTATGATCTTGATACGAAGGTAAAGTTCATCTTAAATTTTTGTCCAGGTGGTATTAAACCACTGAACTTGATGGATGACTCTGTTCTTGCGGAAGTGCATACCTTGCAGAACGGGATCTTGAGTCAAAGCCAGGTCCTGCATGTGGACACAGGTACGGCTTCCATGGAGTGGAAGTTAAATTTTTTCCAATGTAACTGTTTAAATTATGAGGTGACTTTCCATTTTCAGATTGATCAGGCCACGTATTAATTTTGGTTTACTGCAAATGAGTGGAGTATTAGGTCCTTAACAGCTGAGTCATTTGACATGAAATGGTGGTGACACCTACCCTGCTGTCTTAGAAACGTGAGTGTACATTTAATTTCCACGTCTGTGAAAGGCCCGTAAACCCTTTTGAAAGGTTTGTTAGGCAGCTTCCAGTAAAGAACGGCAGATTTTTCTCTTGCGATCTTCAAACTTCTGAAATGTAACTGTATGTATGTAACCTCTAAAATGTATTGTATGTAAACATACACACACACACACACACACACGCTCTGCAGTTCTCTGGCAACATTAGAAACACTTTGATCTACGTAGTCGGTTTTATTTCTAATTTCTTGAATAATCTTATTTTCTACTGATCCATCCAAGAGGTTCTATTAAGCTGCTCTTTCCTCGGCTCGTACGATGCGACATACATATCCTCTCACCAGCAGGGCTGCTTGGACACCAGTTCAGAGCAGCCAAGAAACAGCTGGAGGGGGCAAGTGGAAGCATGTGATTTTCTCATGTTTGTCTTGGCATTTTAGAGCAGTCTGAGCTTTTTCAGACTTGAGTATTCATTAATACCAAAGACAGGAAATAAGTCATTTATGTTAAAATAGAGAATGAATGCAGAAATAAATATTTTTGCCTAACTGTAAATTTAGCATAGCTGGGAGACTTGTATGGGTTGAACAGAAGACCAATAACAGAAAGGGAAATTTCTACACATCATACTATCTACCAAGTCTCTGAAAGCGAAACATCAGTAGAATAAAACAGATAAGCAGTTACTTCACTTCTAAGTTCTTACCCTTTCAGTCTGTTACTGCCATCTTATTAGAAAAGGTTTCAAGAAATAAGTCCACGAAAAGATATTTGCAAAAAAAGTAGACCTGCAAATGTTTCCCCCTCCCTCCAYCACGGTCCAAGCCATTTTCTGTTTCTTGTTGATGAGCAGTCGGCATGAATTGAGCCATAGGAATGTGTTCAGAGGGCACATACAGCCTTAAGTATCCTATGGAAAAAATGTCTTCTGTCATTGTGTCGAGCGGGAAGTGGCTTGACCCTGACAGCTGTTACCAAATGGCCCCTTCTCGCTCCACTCCTCTCTCTTTCTCATGGGGAAGGTTGGGGCGTACGGGACAAGTCGGTTCAACCACAGGCGGGACTGGCGTCTCCAAGGAGGCAGCAGAGGGGTTTTCTGAACTCTGAATTTCTGAATGGAAAGGTCTGTCATTACTGGTCTCCAGATGGAAAATGCGGCTGAGCTACCCCGACCTGTGTGTGACYGCCGTGCCTGCCCTGTTCACATCTGGACCCATTTGTAGAATAAAATGAACAAGTGTCCCTCAGCTTTGCATCTCAGCCCTTCGCCATACCTCTCTAGTTTATGACAGCCGCCTACTTTAGCAATGCCAGAGCATGTCCTTGAGGCTATTTATTTCTTAGCTAGGGGAAAGCTGCTGCATGAGATTGTAATGCTCCTGAATGTGCCAGCATCTGGGTGATAGCTGCTTGATAGCTGTGGACCAACGCATCTGCACTTGGGGAGGGTCAGCGGAGGGGTCCTTCTGGGGACATGAATCCCTTTTTGGTACAGTGGACAAATTTGGTAGCCTGACTGCCGCCAGTTACGCTCTGGGGCTTTCAGGTGCATTGGGGTGTTTGCTTTTGGGTTAAAACCATATTTTCTCTATGGAGGGGACCATCATGTGCCTAGTGGCACTGCCCCGGAGCAGCCTGGCATTCGGGGCTGACGTGGGATTTGGCACAGGTCTGGCGAGCCGCCGACCCTTTGTGACAATGCCTGGTGCAAACCCATTATCCAGTTGACCCAAGCAAAGACAGTTTAGGACTTCGGAGGTGATTTGGAGAGAGGAACGTAGCCTGGCTCAGCCTTGCCAGACCTTTCAGCTTCTCCTGCAGCACGGCAGTTCGGGTTGAGTGAGTTTTGGGGATTTTCTGGCTGACGCCAGGACGGGACTTACACCATTTGCTATTGCTGCCTACGTCAAATTGCGTTGGTCTAGCTGATTGCTCCGTGCAAGTTGTAGCAACTTCTTTTTTCTTAGTTAAATATTTGTGAATTTTTTTTTTTTTTTAGTTTACATTTTGATTCTAGTTTTATCAATAAATAAAATTAGAGGTCTTTGTTCAAGCAAATGAACACTGAAATCTGTAAAATAAGTCTCTGAGAAAGCACCATGTAAAGAAAGAGAAAGGAGCAGTTTCTGAACCCTCATGTTTAATATTACTGTTTCTCTTTTGAATTGCCTGTTGTTGTAACAGATTGACTCCTGCAGATTTTTAGTTTACAAGCTAGCTTGAAAGTCATAAGCAGTTCATGCTATTAAAACACACTCAAACAATATCTCCTAGTTTTATATGTCTGAAAGACTTGCAATTTCAACAGTCCAAAAATATTTAATTTACTATAATTTACAAGCAGCTTCAAGTTACTAATAACTACATCCATATGTTTTTGCATGCTAAGATGGTGAATATATGGGCTAGCAATAATATCTCAGTTGCTGAATACATCAATCTGAAAAAGTTCATCTGGAGATTTTTTTAATGAACAATCATTTCTATTGTTTTTTATTCTATGAYTAAAATTGCTAGTATTTTAAACATATGAGTTGGGGCTCCTAAATCCTAAGATTTTATTTTTAAAAATAAATATTTTAATGTTAAAAAAAAAAAAAAAATCATCTTTAAGTTGCCAGCCCCACAGTGAAGAGGGTAGGAAATATATAAATGGCTCCAGTTTCCAGGGTTTAAGAACACAACCCGAGTATCACAGTGCTTGTAGTAAAAATGTGTGGGTGCCAGCACTGGTTTGTTTTTAAGTTTAAAACACCTGGTTTAATCGATTACCAAATGTCTGAGAAGAATGGAGGCAGGGGGTAGGTCTTTTCTCTTACCTATTCCAGTGGTGCCTCAAGGAAATTGGGGCGTAGCTCTGTGTATCTGTGTCCTTGCCTGGTGGAAGGGATGCCCCTTGCCTAAGGCGGGGCTTGGGGACCGGTGGCACCCAGCCACAGCCTTTGGCTTGCCAGGGGCCTCTGGGGCTAGTATTACAAGGAGGAGTGGGGCATATTTACCTCTAAGTGCAGAATGAATTATATTTCATGTTTATAATACTCATTTCTTCAAGGCTGTTATTTAACACACAGATGTCTTCTGCTCTGAAAAGAGATACGATACCAGGGTGTTACCATAAAACCTCTTCCAGACAAGATAAATTATAGTATGGAATTGTATTAGCATATTAGGCTGAAATTAAGTCACAAGTGCCACAATAAATAAAAACAGGGTACAATAAGCTTGATAAAAATCAAAGCCTTCCGTTATCTCCCAAGTTATYTTCAGTACGTTGTGTCTTTATTGTAGCAGAAAGATGTTCCGTTCATTTCTTATCACTTTTAGGAAATGCCAATAAGCTGGTAACTCAGCCTATAGCACTAACTATTATAATGCATGAATCAAAGTTCACTCAAAGATAATCCTTAATGAACTCAACGTACAATAAAATTTTGGATTGCTCCTCTACTAAGTACAGGAGGAAACTTCATCTATTTTTCATTTTCAGGTGAAGGTTTCTGTCAGGCTGATTCATTTAAAACAGGCAGAAAATCATGGTCTTGCATWTAGCATCTTCAGTCATTTTCTTATGGGCTTGTGCAAAGCTCCCGGAGGCTCCCTTAATGAAAAGAACTGCAAGATGTCTATCGAGCTTTCTGAAAAGCATCTATTGACTTTTAGATACCCCAAACCATTGAGTTTACAACTTTTTAACCTTTCTAGCGGGATAACCTAGCCGAGGCACTGTGCTATTTCTGATATTCAAGTCTGTCCCACCACATGACGCTGTAGTCATAGGTTCAGCTAGCTTGGGTTTCTTCATGTGGTAGTAATTTGTTGTACTGATTTTTCTAATTCTTCCATAGAGTTCAAGAAAGAATCTGTTTTCTCCAGAAGAAAGTCAAAATTAGCAATTAATGTTCACTTCCTTGCCACTTTTCCRGTAATTGCTCAGAGCCCAAATGATTGTCCACTTGCTGTTCGATGCCAAGTCCCGTTGAATCCTGCTGGGAGTTTATATAAACCCTGAAGGACAAAGATGAATATTTGACACGTGTAATTACACTTTTAAAAACACATTATAAAACTAAATGGAAATCATCAATCTCTTTTCCTTCAGAAGGAGGTAATATCCACTGAAAATGGAAATATAAACTCGCCAGAGTTTCCAATCCTGAAAAAATTACAGGTTCCTGTTAAAAACTTTTCTAATTTGCGTAACACCTTTATTTTTCTACATATTCAGCTTCAGATAAACTTCAAATTACTGAGTCTTGAAAGGGCCCCCCTAAACAAGTGAATCCTACCCATAGTATTATCTGACAACAACATCAGCGGTTAAGTTGGCTAAGTCAATGTTTACCAGATGTTCGTTGCATTGACACTTGCCAAGATATGTCCTGTAATTGAGACTTTTTCCTCAGCTTACAGCTTTTCCTGCTGTTCCCAGATTGCTTCCAACAGTCAAAAGGGGGATGCTACAGAAAAGCCAGCAGGACCATTATTTACGCAGAAGCCTGATAAGCTAGAAAGAAGATCTCAGAGCAGGTTTCTTAACAGGAGTAGAAAAGTAAATAACATGAATAGATTTTAGCTGTTATCAGGGGGAAAAAGGCAAAAGAAAACTTTGATTTACTTCTGGTTTACTTTTGATCAATTTTTATGTGTTTGCTTTCCCACATTTGGAAGAGTTAAGAGTCTTGAAGGGTTTGGAAGGTGATATGAGTTCATCCTATGAAAAATATTGTTTGATTTCCACTGTGATCTGGGTAGAGATCTGGTATGTTTTCTCTGTGGCTTATTCATCCTCTCTACAATGTTTTCCTCTCCCTTTTAAGAAGAAAGTGAAGACACAAGAGTACACAGTAACGCACATACGATAACAGTTGAAGGCAGGCTGGTGGACCAGAGAAACTTATTTTTTAGACAGAATCTGAACAAAACTGGCTTGATTGAACAAGGAGACACCAAAGCACRGCAGAAGTGAGAGGGAGATGAAGAAAAACTTTGGGGAAAACTAGGCAAGCTGTAGCACGAGCAAGCCCTGCTTTTTGTTAAAAATTACGTAACGGGCTAAGAGTGAATTTAGAAACTGAGACTGGTGCTTCATTAGCCCTGCAAAGGGGAACCCACTCCAGAGCACCAGCCCACGGAGCTGGGCGCGGGAAGGGAACCAGCCCCTGGCCTGGGCCCGAGTCCTGGCGTGATGTCCTCTGCAGCAAAGTAAGGGAGGGAGGTAGCTGTGGTGCAGATTTGATTACTGGGGAAAGGACAGTGCAAGGCATGTTAAAGCATCTCTGGAAAAGACTATTTTTCCCCCCTAAAATAGCATGTAGATTGTTCCTTTAAAAAA